>APFE030837481.1:0-13579 GCA_000404065.3 Pinus taeda | reverse complement strand
CACCACACGAATCACCTATGGAGTTTTCAGAGCACTTCCGTCTATTCATGTTTGAAGCCCCAAAAATTTAGATGAAATTTCAGTATCTCATGGACAGAATTGAATATTTCCTTATCAAATCTATCAATCCCAAGAAGAAGTTCAAGCTCAAACCCCACTCAACATACTTTGGTGATGGAGTTGCACAATCACAGATGGACAAGGTCACTTTCACAAGTGATTTTCGTTGTCCCCTCATCAAAGAGCTCCACCGCCGCAGAGTGATGTGTGATAATATGCACACACATCTATTCAACCATCACATCCTCCCAACATCGCTCCTTCCAATTTTTGCGCAAGATTAGTTGTGAATCCATTGGGTTATCACATGTATTTTGTACCTCAACCTCCATGTTTGTACTCAGATGATCCTTCGAATGACACTGTCTTGAGTTCTTACATTCCAGACTCTACACTTGTTGTGAATGAGGATCAAGCCATCGACGGAGTTGGTGTTGCACAACCAACATGCGCTATCATTTATGAAGAGTATGACTGGGAGCTTGAACATCCACCTGTAGCAGAGGACCATCACTGTCTGTCTGTACCTCCTTCGTTTTTTCCTGACAACCTTAATGATCCTGCCATCCCTAATTTTCCATGTGTATCTCCATCCACGAATGCACCCAGTGTTGATCATTCGCAGGACACATCGTATGTCATTCCATCATCTGACAACAGAGAGGACAAATATTTCACTGAAAATCCACTTGATTTTTCATCTTCTTTTTCCATAAACGCAAAGGGCGAACATTCTGGCTTCTCACCTATCCCTCTATGCGATTCACCAAATCATGAGGATGCCAACAAACATCTTGAAGTTTTTGATCTCGGTTGTCGTGATCTCTCTACTTCTTCATCCGATTGCGATATTGATTCAATTGTTGTTAATCTTTCTAAGACACTGGTCTACAATGATCTATCTATCGACGAAGTCAAAACCCTGTAGATTGTTCAAGCACTTCAGCCCGAGCTGATGTTTATGTCAGGTCCTCGTTGTCTTAAGTTTGGTTTCACTTCTAATCAGGAAATTGTTCAGGCACCCAAGGCTCGTCATCGCTCATCTGTATGCACTCAAGAACAATCCAACACTCAGATTTCACTTCCTCCACTCGAACTACACGATCCCATTGCTTATGCGTTGGAGGAATCTTACACAACAAGCACACTAACACAGCGTAAGTGGCCTACCTTCCTCACGTGTTCTTGCATGTCACAGTCAAGAGTATCTATGTGCCTAAAATTTGCAAGTAGTGTCACACATCATCATGGTATGCCCATGGACTGTAGGTCATGCACTTTCACTCATTTTTGTTTTGTGGATGCTTGTAAGCTCAGAGTGTGTTTGTCTTCATTGTTGAATCTTTCACATCTGCCAGTTTGTACAGTTGTGTTGTTTGTGAACCATGCCTTAGCCGACATGGGTCAACCAATGCGTCGGTGGTTGCAATGGAAGTCTCGCTTCACGCGAGACGACCCATGCACTATTATCTTAGAAGTAGGAGTAGTGTTTTCTTGCATGCATGTTTTGTTCTTTCTTTGTGTGTTTGTTTCCTTACTCGCTTTTCTTTCACATTTGCTTCTGCTTCTTGCTTTTCTTTTTGGTTTGTTTGCTTGTTATTGTCTGTAGGTTAGTTTATCATTGACCGTGTTCGACTCTTGAAACAAGCTGGGTAAAGTACAAGAGGAATTGTATAACTATCAACATTTAGTTATTTGTTGACCACTCTCTTATGTAAGAACTTGTTGTCTTCATTCCATGATACATCAATGGAAAATACGTACTATTCAAAGTGAACCTTCGTGAAAACAAAATGCTTGCGCGCTAACTAGTGTCACCTACTCTTGTCAGTTGTTTTTGGGTTAATCCTTGTCATCTCATTAAAGGAGAGTAAGGTGAGGGGGGAAACCTTAACAAGCATGTAAAAGTTATATATAAACTACTTCTCTAAAGGAATGACCTCTTCTGCTCTCAATAAGTCAGGATCCCTCTTCCACCTATGAAATGAATAAGCGCTATGCACATTTATGAACAATAAAAAAATGAAAATGTGGAAGAAGTTTGAAAAAATGAAAAATGAATAACGTGAAAGAAGATAAAGGCTTCCAGTGCAGAGAGGTGATGCAAGTAACTCCACCAGGGTACTGACCAGGCTTGCTAGGAGCGAAGCGATGCTTGTGTTCTTACGTGACTTCGCCGAGGTACTATCCAGGCTTGTTGGCAGCGGAGCAACACCAGAGATGAAACTAAAACTCTGACGACTATACTGCTTGTGCACCAATATACCCCTCATCCCCGATCGAAACAACTGTGTTGGCTTGGCTTGGAATGTGTGTTGACCGACCAAGGGCTTGGAAGATGCTACATCTTACAATCAAGAAAGTGTGAAAACCAAGACGACTAGAAAAATGAACAATACTTCCAAAGGTGTTAGACTTTCTTTTCACGAACAAGGTCCATTTAGAGAGCTAGAGTTCTAACATTGTGTCACCAAGTGTTGTAGTGGCTACAAACACCCTCCAAAATTTTGTCTTAGCTTTGTTTTGGAGCCTTCCTACCAACCATCCCTAGTAGTATGCCTTGTACTGTCAAGCACATCATCTTCAGTTGTTTCATAGTCTTGTTAGCCTATTCATGCAAGTTTGTTCTACCTCCTTCACGGACTGCTTTCCGGGCTTGGTGTCAATTGCTGATTGAGCAGATCCCTCTAGGAATTGCACAATTCTAAAGGGGAACTAGCCTTCCCTCCAAAAATTGCACAAAAGTAGGACACCCAGTTGGGCTTCAAAATTACGCAATTCTTCCTAATAGTCTTCCTCTTAAAAATTTCGGAATTCATCCCAGGCCAACTACTCAACCTAGAAATTCCGCAATCCTGAGAGACAGTCACTTGTTCCTCCTAGAAATTGTGCAATCCCTCTAGGAAAGCCAGCCCAACAACTAGCAGAAATTGTGCAAATCTAGTTAGGCAACCTGACTAGGCTCGGAAATTGTGCAATACAGTCAGAGAGGCTTCCTTGAGAAAATTGTGAGGTCTAACCCAGGACAACCGCTCAGCCCAGAAATTGTCAAATACAGTCAGACATGCTTCCTTGAGAAAATTACGACTTCTAACCCAGGACAGTTTCTCAGTTCAAAAATTGTGAAATACAATCAGATAGGCTTCCTTGAGAAAATTGCGAGGTCTGACTCGGGAATGCTGCTCAGCCTAAAAATTGCACAATCCTGGGAGACAATCACCTGTTGCTCCCAGAAACTGCACAATCCCTCTAGGAAATCCATCTCTGCTTAGCCAAAAAATTACACAAATTTTCATCCCAGGCTTGCAAACTCATAAATGTGATTTTAGGTTGATCGGTTCCCTCTGGGACACAAAAATAATTCGCATGCATGGACTGCTTTTCCTGAGGCAGCATGCAAAGGAATCCCTTGATTTAGGGATCTATTTTTAGCAGCTGGAGGTTACATGCAAGGATCATTTAAAAAACCTTCTGCCAAGCGTTGCTTTTCCTAGATTTGTGGGATGCGCGTCACAACTTCGATTTTACCAAAACTCATCAACCAGACGTTGCAGAGCTCATTCCTCACATCGACCTTACAACTTTGACATCCCACATTGCATCTAGGAGTCGTCGACACATCCAGCTCAGTTGTTTCGGGGTAAGCCCGCTTTTCATGTATCACGTTGCGTTTCTGTCACTTTTAATGTTTCACTTCATGTGAGTGTTGTCTACTTGATTTCAGTGAGCGCTTGCTGTCATTTTGATATATGTCAACTTGTAGAAGCATTGTTTCAGTTTTCGGTCGCATCTCACTGTTACCACATCCATGACACTATTTTTTCACAAACGGTCCTCGTTGCAGTGACTTGCTTCACACACATGCATGTTTTCCTGTTTTCTAAATCCTACACTTGTTGTTTGCATGTATGGTCATTCACTCTTTTTTTCACTCATCTCATGATGCATTCATACTTATCATGTTTTCAGTCACCCGTCGGTCGATCTAGGCTACCTTGGCCCAGACTGCACCTTTCCCGGCTAGCACTGCGCATTTCCGGAAGCGAAGTCTCTGCCTTCCCTCCAGAAATTGCGTAAGTCTAGCCCAGCAGTGACCTCCAGGCTTTCATTGTGCAATTCTTGAAGGAAGTATCTTGCTGGCCCCAAAAACTATGTAATGCATTTTGCTAGTTGCATGTCACTGTTGAGCGAAATTATGCATTGCATAGTTTCAGTCCTCAATAGGCTAGGTTGGGCTCTACATTGCACAGTTCCAGTAGTCACTCAGCCTCTTGTCAGCCCCAACTATGCCTTGTGCAGTTTTGGTAGTCAGTCTCCTGACCTCCCAGCAGAAATTGCACAACCTTCATGATCAGCCACACAGGTATGTTGCAAGTCAGGTCTCCAGTTTGTTTTGGTTTTCGACTGACATATTTCTTTCCATGAGTGTTGCTATGTCTCCAAGCATCACAGGTGTTCCTTTGTCTCTCAGCAGCACAAGTACAATGATTGTTAGGAGAGCAGAGTTAAAGGACACCATTGAGAGCACAACGGGTTTGCAGCCAAGAAAGTGTCTATGGGCTTGCCTACCTATGAAGACATCAAGTTTTTCATAGACAAGGATATCAAGATAAGATGGCAGTAGCATCACAACGAGTAGCACCATCAGTAGAACTAGAAGGAATCACACCTGCATGCGGCAAGTGCGAGAGGAAGGTTGTTGACAACATAGAGGTGAAGCAAAAGCTGCAAGTTCACAGTAGGTCCACTCATGATGAAAGAAACTTTGGAGATTGAGGCTATGAGGTGACAGCGTGAGAAGAATATCGTGCAAGGGAAAAGAAAGGAACAAAGAAGGAGTTGCAGGGGATTAAGCAGCAACTCAGGGAATAACAGTAGCTGCATAGACAAGGGAATGAGTTGCAGCAGGAACAGGTACAGCAGGGGGCGCAACATGCACAGACGGATGAAATTTCGCCCACACAAGTTTTAAATGCATCCCAGCAGCTAGAATGGAGCAGATAAGGTGAACAGTGCTATTGATCATATGAAAGGGAATTCAACAGCATGCATTACATTTTGTACATGCATGTGATCCCACCCATTTTGCACACTCACCGAGGCGAACACAAGAAGAAATTCTGACTCGAGCTGAACATGTACTTCGATAAGTCGATGCGCATGGTCACCAGCACACACTTGGAGATCAACATAGACACTATGCATCAGTATGTTGCTAGTCTAGCCACACTCAAAACGATGATGCACATACTATCAAATGAGTTAGATAGAGGAGCCATAACTATGTACCCGGAAGTAATGGAGGCAAGAGTTCGCTTTCATCAGGATGTCAACATTGAGCGCACAGACACCATCACGGACGACCAATATTGGCACCAGTTTGCCACCATCGACCATCACAAGGATGTCAAAGAGTTGGTCTCACCACAACAATCTCAGTGTTAGTGATGTCTTACATGGCTTGCTCAAGCCATTTTGTCTCACATGGGTACCTATCCAGATTGTATGTAACGTCTTGTCAAGTGGAAGTTCAAGTGTTGATAGTCGAATGTAACAGTCATAGGGTAGTTGAAGAGTCATGAGGATAGATCAACGGTCACAAAGGGGAATGTCAAGGGTAACCCCACCCTTTGCTATAAATAGTCCCTCATAACTCATTGTAGAGGCTTTTGGTTAGCCAAGCTTCCAATAGGAGTATCTTAGAGAAATCTTGGACAGTATTGTAACAAGCCTTGGCTTCTCCACTATGCAGAGCTAGTATATATCTTTGGAGGAGAAAGCGGCAACGACTATAACGTTCCATTGTCAAAACTAGTGGTTGGTCATGGATGTATTGTACGAATCAAACTTACACTTCTTAATATAACAGAGCTAACATGTTTCATGCATATGTTGTTATTGTATCTCATGTAACTTGGTTACTCTAATGATGTATGTGTTTTTTTCTTACGCGTGCATGTATGGACTCATTCTATATAAGTATGTATGAATCTCACTGAAATGTGTTGTTAGTTTAACCGTCACTTTGGATTGTTAACTAACTTCCTTTATAGTTTGTGATGCATCTTCGCTCATGTGTTCCCTTTTGACAATTCGCGTGCTATCACAGGTTTCCAAGGGCCGCACTCACCCCACTTTCCGTGTGTTAGAACCGTTCATGTACCTTCCTTGGCTTGCTGTACATGTCACACCCTTGCTACCAACAGGGACATCTTACTTACCTCTGTGCACAATCAAGGTCAAGGTTATATCGTATGCCCCACTATTGGGACTCCTACACCAAATGGTTTGAGGTCTAATTGGGACTTCTTACTAGGGAGATCCCGTGACATGGTGGCGGGTCCAGCACCGTCAACAGGACACCGTTGAGAGTGCAACTGGAAATGCAATTGAGCAAGTGTCTATGAGCTTGCCTACCTATGAAGACACCAAGTTTTTCATAGAAAAATATATCAAGATGAAATGGCAAGACATCAATGGCACATTCTTAAGCACATTTGAGGAAAATCTGGAAGACTGCAGGATCTACATCAACATTCACAAGTCTGGCTTGTACCAGATTGCATGCAGGTATCTTGCATTTGCATGTGTGTACATGATCCACTAGATTGTCCCGCATAATGATCTTGATACAATGGTGTTGAGTAATGCCTGTGGAACACAAATTTCTACCTTCAGTGCAAAGGAATTTCAGGAGATGTATCACTTGCCGCAACTGGTGATCACGATGGAGAAACCCTTCAGTAGACCCAAAAACAGTGCAAACTCAAGAGATATATTGAAGAGCTGGGTGAAAGAGCCGACCAAGTTCAGGGAAACACCCATCTTTGCATGCCTCTTATACGACCAAGAGAGAACAGAAACCTTCTCGCAGAGTTGGGCGATCGTGTTGGATCAACTGGTGAGTGAAGGAAGGACTTGCAACTGGTCTGACATGTTGGCTCTCAGGTTGAAGGAATAGGTAACAAAAGCCCAACATCCGCCCAAGGGTCAACAAGTGAAGATATACATGTCCGCCTACACACTAGATGCAGTTTGTGCCCATCAGCAGTTCTCGGGCTTGGGTTGGGAATGGACGCCTTTAGAAACCTCTGTGCACACTTATTTCAAATTGTTCTCTGAATTTAGCTTCCACGAAGTTGTCATACAGTTACGAGACCACTTCGTCACCCTTGTGTACAAAATGATATTCGAGTAGGATCCACCTTTCATGTCACAGGAAGCGACAGAGGCATTGATCAACATAGAAAATTGGTATACCTTACCCCTTGGAAACTTCATATAGATGTACAACACGGAGAAATCTCCACATTTTTTAACAAATTTTTCCATGGATAAGCTCGCCATGCAAGAAGTGTCGTATCACATCTTGACAGGGTTGTCAATGAGACTTCACAAGAAGAAGAAGGCACCTTAGCCCGCTCTACCTTTGCAGAACGAGTTGTATGAGATTCAAAATCTCAAGCATGCTGAGGCTGAGATGGAGGAATTCAAGAGATTCACCTTCGGCACCAGAAATTTCAATCCATATGACCCGCATTGTTTAGTGAAGGACCACTGTGCGAGAGTGCATCCTTGGATCCACGGGGCATGTCATTGGCCTCAAGAAGACCCATGGAGATAATAATACCACTTCTCTGGGCTCAATGAATGGGTCAGCATAGCTGTAGAGTGGTTAGCAAAGTAGAGGGGAGCAACATCTCGAAGAGCATCATCATCAACAACAACATAGGGCAACAGACTTGCACGTGACAAAGGTGGGAGAAAGGTTGTTGACAGCACAAAGATAGAGAAAAGCTGCAATTTCAAAGCAGATCCACTAGTGCTGAAAAGAGCTTTTGAGATTGAGGCTAAGAGCTGAGAGTGCGACTGGAGGATCACGCAAAGGCAAAGAAAGAAACAGGGAATGAAGGAAACAAAAAATGAGTTGCAGGAGTTGAAACGACAACTCATGGAAGAACAAGAGCTACGGAGAAGAGAGAAGAAAGCGCATCATGAATAGGTACAACAGCAGGCGCAACATGCACAAATTGATGAAAATGCACCCATGCAGGTTATAGACTCATCCGAGCAGCTGGCATAAAGAAGACATGGTGAGCAGTCGTAGGAGCAAGACTTAGCTCAAGAGATTGAACAAATGCTAGAGTAGATGGACACGGATATGGTTTAGCCAGATTCATATTAGGATATTAACCTCATGCCTTAGAACCAAGAGGTCACCCCACGAGCTTCAACAAATCCGAAAGCAAAGAAAATCCCAAGCGATCAAGGTGACACAGAGATCCTTGAAGACAATCTGGAAGTGGAGATGCACAACATATTTTTCAATTAGTCACAACACAGATTTGTGCAGTCGCGTAAAGTGACCACTCCGGATGTCCATATATCTCCTGTGCAGTTTAAAGAATGAGTGATTGTATTCGATGTGCGCAAGCATCCATCAGCGTTGGTCGATGCTACGAAATCATATGCTGAAGCCATCAACTCGAGTGTTAGATTCTTGATAGCTAAGAACAAGCACATGGATAAGGAATTACAAGCGGCCAAGCAGGGAGGAGAATAGGTTACAACATCTGCCAGAGCAGAGTTGAAGAGAACGATATTGGATGAAGTACCATCTCTTGAGACAGTCATGCAGACATTGTACTCCAGATTCATCACTATGCATAAGTTAGTTGTCCATCTCAATGATTGTCAACAACGTTGTGCTGAGAGAGCACACATCTTGTCAAATCTGCACACTGATTTCGATCACGTGCAAACATGGAAAATGAGGTACAAAGGAGCCCCATTTCACTTACCCAAGATGATGAAGCCAAACACGGTAGAGTTGAAAGCACGCGTCCAGAGTCAGATCAAGAACTATGAGGAACTCCCGCAATTCATCACCATTTTGCAGGCTCCACATGCACGGGTGTTCAGGAGCATGGATGTCATTTTACGCATGCATGCAATCCCATCCATTGGCACACTCACCAAGGTTAAGCCAAAAAACCAAGTCTGATTGGAGCTGGACATGTACTTTAAGGGGTTGATGAGTGTAGCCACCAGCGCAGACTTGGAGTTCAACATAGACACTATGCATCAGTATGTTGCTAGTCCGGCTGCACTCAATACTGTGATGTGCATGTTATCAGACGACTTGGAAAAAGGTGTCAAATTAGTGTACTCGGATGCAAAAGGGGCAAGAGTTCGCTTTGATAGGGATATCACCATAGAGCACGCAGACACCATAACGGACTACCAAGCTTGGCATTAGTTCTTCACCGTTGATCATCGCGAGGATGTCGAAGAGTTGGTCTTCCCACAACTCTCCAAGTCTTAGTGATGTCTTGGATGGCTTACTCAAGCCTATTTTGTAATACATGTGCATATTGTAATGAAACATATTGTAAAAGTGAAAGACCAAGTAGCTGAAGAGTCATGAGGGTAGGTGAAGAGTCACAAAGAGGAATGTCAAGGGTCACCCCACCCTTTGCTATTTATAGAACCTCATAACTCATTTTACAGGCGTTTGGGAGCCAAGCTTCCTATATGTGTAACTTAGAAATCTTGGAGAATATTGTAATGAGCCTTGGCATATCCACAGTGTAGAGCTATTATATCTATTTGGAGGAGCAAGCAATAGTGATTGTAATGTTCCAGTGTCGGGACTCGTGGTTGGTCATGGTTGTATGTATGATTGGATATTTCACTCTTTTAATATAATAGATCCATCATGTTTCATGCATATGTTGTTATTGTAGTTCAACTATCTTGATTACTCTAATGATATATGTGGTTGTTATTTATGTATGTACGTATGGACTATTTTGTATATGTTTGTATGAATCTTATCGAAATGTGTTGTTGGTATAACCATCACTTTGGATCATCGACTAACCTGCTTTCTAGCTTGTGATGTCTTGTTGCTTGTGTGTTCCCTTTCAAGCTGTGTTCTATCACAGGTTTCTAAGGGGTGTAGTCATCCCCCCATTCCATGTGTTAGAGCCTTTCATGCACCTTCCTTGACTTGTTGCAAGTGTCACACCCTTGCTACAAACAAGGACATCTTACTGACCTCTATGTGAAACCGCGGTTAAGGCGATACCGTACTACCCCACTAATAGGACTCCTACACCAAACAGTCTGAGGTCAAGTTAGGACTTCTTAATGGGGAGATCCCCTAACATTTTAGCGGGTCCAGCGCCATCAATAAAACTAAACAAAGGTAATTATCCCAAGCCACTACAAAATCTATTGAAAGAGCACTAAATGATTAAAGAGTAGATATACCATTGATTATTTATTCAATCAAAGATAGACAAGCATAAACCCCTTAGAAAGCCCCAATATTTTAGTAATGATTGAAGCAAAGAGAGATAAATAGAATTCCTTATAATAACACTAAAAGGAATATAGATATATGATTAGCCATAAGTGTATGCAATATTTTGCAGTGCAAGAGAGCGTGTAGACAAATACCTTATTCTATAAGTTGAAACAACCTTTGGAGTCTAAATTTCTTAATGATCTAAATATCCATAGATTAAGAGCTTCAACAACAAATGAAATTCATCCACCAATTTGTCATGATGGATTTTTTTCCCTAATTTAACAACTTCCAAGTATAATAAAAGACCATAGGAAATGCAACAACCATGACGATTGTTTGCATCCCCTTTTGTTTTATAACAAAGAAAAATTATAAATTTCATCAGTTGGGAACCAAATGAAGATTTCCAACTTGAGCCATGGCACAAGTTGTGACGAGAGTTCCAAATAAATAGAAATAAGAGATTAAATATACCATTTTATTTTTTCTTAAATAAAGGGATTTATAAATATTAAAAGGCATAAAGGTGGCGACACTTAGAATTACAATGGCCCAATAGAAATGAAAATGTGATGTGGAGAAATTTATAGAGATTAGAAGCACAAGCTAGAGATGCACAAAATGTCAAGAAATATAACATGCCTAAATGCTCGCAATATTTTCATCTTTATATCAATTTAGAAATTAACACTGAAATTTCCAACCTAGCTTGCAAGCCCTAAGTGTATACTTGTAAAAAAAACAAAAAGAAATTGACGCAAACACCTACAACACCTACAACAAGAAATATGTATAGGGTAATATGATTCACCATACTAAACATAAACCAATATGATTCACCAAACTAAACTACAAGGACATGTTGGCATGGAGCAATAGTGAATGAAGTGTTCCACACATCACCCACAAGGACCACAATAACCCATCTTCAATTACAAGGGGAAAATAATCATAAAACTCCATTGCAAAAAGTAATATATTATGGGACTAGCCATCAATATAATGTTTCTCCATTTAATCAAATATGAACAACCCCAAATTGCTAAATAGAGATCATTGTATAACTCTAAATTACTAAACATAGTTATCATTGCATTTTTTCGCCATCTATGTAGAGCCTAATGTTGAATGGAAGAATGACATCCCTACTAGTGAGATGGTGTCACTAGGATTATGTTCCTAGGAACTCGATGGGAGAGTTTATTTCCCCACAAAAAACTCTTACCCTCAAATTCTCTCCATGAACTTTGAACTTAAAACCTAATAAAAACTAAATCTCACATAAATCAATTGATATACACCCCATAAATCATAGCATTAACAATCACAACCACTACTTAAACACACCTTTATTTTTAATATTATTATTTTTTAATATTAATAAATAACATATTTTTCAAACTTCCTTAACTAATAACATAATAACGAAAACTCATATATTTAAAGTAATTACTACTAATATGTATACTTTATAACTATCACATTTAACAACTTACTTTTAAATTAATTACAATAATATTATACTTTATAACGAATGAACATTTATAACACTCTATTTTAATATTAATTTACAATAATATCTATTATTTATAAAAACCTTTGAAATACCTAAACTACACGATTGCTATAATCACATATAATTATTGGCCTCCACCATTACAAAACTTTGACTAATAATTTTTTAACGTAAGTGAAATCGATAGTATAGACATGGAGTAATTTATCCTCTATTTTCATTATTAAACATTAAAAATGGCATTAAAATTTTATAAGTTGACAAATAGTACTGACCATTTCTTCTTCACAGAATATTTAAAAAAATAAATAAAATAACTAATTTATATTTTCAAACTATTACTTACTTATCCATCGTGACATTGGCCTCCGTTTCCTTTTATTGCATATACCATTTTTAATTTAATGCACCCACATGAATCATGTCTCGATACACATATAGACCATGTGAGGATGAAACCGAAAAAACAACTCCTCAATTATCTTAATTAATTGGTATTATTCATTATTATGATCTTTATAAATTTAATGTCGACCCTATTACAATCATTTGTGGGAATACTAATTCAGGAAGTAATTTGGTATATTATTTCTCTTTCTTGATTTCAAACATGTATATTTATTTATTATGAATTTCTATATATATTATTAGTATTATCCTATTATAGCATTATATATAATTATATAATTACTTACGGTCACTAATACCTTTATTATTAGATTATTTATAAAATTATACTTTGGCAAATGGACCTTAGATTAATATATAGGTACCAATATTCGTTTTTAGGTTCATATATATACTTTTATTAATAAACATGTACACTAATAAAGAATTCTTTAATTATGGAATTTACCTATTTTAACTAATTTCTTATTTCTTAGAATAACAGTAATTTAATAATATATCTAGAATATTATTTGTAGTATTATTATTGGAATAATAAATTATTTATTTAGTTAATAAATATAAATTATTAAATATATTAATTTAAGGTCAATTGGACCATTAGGTTCAAATGATAATTATAATAAAAATATTATTATTATTAAATAAATATATGGTATATCAATATTATTAATTTAATATGGATTAGTTAGGTTTTTGAATATATATATATATATATATATAACAAATGAATATTTTATTATATAATTTTACCAAATTTAACTATTTTCGTAGAATAATAATAATTAAAAATTTACCAAGATTATTTTTGGTTTGACTGAGGGCATTAGGTTAAAATTAGTCGTTGGCATTATAGCCGTTGGAGTCTCTGCACATACTATTTAACAAGCTAAGCTGGATTGGATCTTCAACTTGTCCTGACGATGAACCACACTGGTTGGTTTGAAACGCGTCGACAAAGATCTTTATCATGTGATTTACGTTGAAGCTCTTATTATAAAAATGGTTGATCACAGAAGCCTCAATTCTACAAGATAGTTGTTCTTAAAGCAGATAAAGGAGGAGCAGCAGTTATCCTTGATAAAGAAGACTATGTTAAGAAAATGAATGATCACCTAAATTGCGGCAGTTATAAGAAGCTGGACAGTAATCCCATGCCCAAAATTATGAAGGATGTAAAAAAGATTATCTCAAATTCCAGACTTGACGAAAAATTGAAGAAGAAATTAACACCCTCTTGTGAAACCATCCCTAGAATCTATGGATTACCCAAGATCCAT
>APFE030837469.1:3026-16388 GCA_000404065.3 Pinus taeda | reverse complement strand
GGAGATGATGTAATTAGCTGACCTTGTTCCTTTAGGCAGTGAAGCAACACTTTTAGGGACTTAGGAGCCCTCAGTTTATGGAAATTTATGATTGGGGCTGAAGTGCCCAAAAATGTCTATAACACTCTTAGCTTTACATGGTCTTATAACCCCTTTGGGTAATTTCTAAGCTAAGATTGGAACATAAGACAAGTTCCTATGTGCATACCCAAAGACCAGAAATAAAGAAGTACATGAACCAACAAAATTGGGTAGAGAACACATTACAAGAGGCCAAAGAGCAGGTGCTTTCTAGGGCTGCCTCAGAGACTCCTATACTAAGAGAAACGACTGAGAAGATACCGAGAGAGGAGGACTCTCCTTCAGTTCCAGAAGTCTTAGCCAAATAATTCAAGATCTACACAAAGAATATTAAGACATGATCTAAGATAGAATTTCCACTATTGGAGGAAACACAGGGTACCATTGTACTCTCTATCCTTCAAACTTTTAATTTTGACAACAGTACTACCGATTCTCCATCATCGTTGACTACTAAAGAGATTCTAGCTACAATACCTCACACACCAGAGTCATCTACAGAAAAGAGGTAGCTGGATATTTTTCAAAGATATAAATAAATTAAACAAAAGAATGAAGCCCTTCATGACAACATCTCTACTCAATTCATGAAGTAGTCTTCCTCAGTCCAGCATAGATTCATTTCAGCCTTTGACAGAGAGAAGGGAATAATGCATATGGCATTCTTATAGGCACAAGTTCCACAACCAAAATTAATAGTTGACTTCAAGCAAACTACCTTTGATTTTGAGGCGAAGGAAGTTCATCCTTTGGATCAAATGGACCTGCACAGGGAAATAGGAGAAATGGTCTACTCAACCTTTACACAAACTTCCTTTACTGCTCCCAAACTACAGCTTTCTTTAAACAATGTTCAATCTCAGCTTAAATTGGAGAAAGTTTCCTCTCTTTCTAAAGACAACAAAATTAAACATTTGGAGGGAATGTTGATCAAAGAATTTTTTTATCCTGGTAATTCAAATGCCATGGAAGAAATTATTAAGAAGAAGAATGCTGACATAGCAGCCCTGAAGAAACAATTGAAGATGCCTGCGACTGAAGATCCCCGCGAAAAAGAGTTAGGAGAGACAAAGTTATAGAAAGAAGAAATTTTGAAGCTACTAGTGGAGGAGAGTGCACAAATCAAGGAAATGGAGGTAGAGATGGAGAATATTATCAAATAGAAGGAGAAAAGTTCACAACTTGCAGTGGTTCCTCTTGATTGAGTACATATGGAATCCCTACTTCAAACAAGTATCCCTCTAGCAGCTACAACACCAGGAACATCTTCCTCTGTAGTACCTCCTTCTTCATCTAGATATGATTCAATTATGTTAGCCCAATCCCTAGGGAACATGTCTATACAGGGAGAAGAAATAAAGAAATTGAGAAAGGATGTGAAAACCCTGCAAGAGTAGAGCAATAGATATGAAAATTCCCTTCTGATAGAGATGCATAAATCCCAGACATTGTCACATAGATTGCAGCAGATGGAAAAATACACTGCCATGGGTAATACCTTGGCCCAGGTCAAATAAAATATTTGGAAACAAATCAATGAATATATGATAGATATTTGGCCATTAATACAAATCATATTTGAGCAATAGGAGCTAATTGAAAGATCTAATGAAGCCATTGAATAAGTTAGAAAATAATTGGGTGACAAGCCCATTTAAGCTATTGAGCTCATCAAGTTCCCCAACTCTAAAAAAAATAGGAATTAGAAGAGTTGGATATTGAATATAGAAAAAAAACTATAACGAAGGTCAAAAAGGTGTTGACTAGGAGAAATTTGATGAGGCGAGTTGAAGAAAAGTGTCAGATTCTAAACAATGGTGTATAGAGATTCTTCAAAAAGTTGGAATCCCTCTACAAAATGGGACTTCCTAATTTATTAGTGATAAATTATTATCTTAGTACATGGTCTGATTACAGTGAGGAATTAATGACCAAGGCCAAAGAAAGTTCCAATGTTACAGGAGGAAGAATCAGCATGATAGGAAAAGAATTCTCCGAAGCATTGGCATATGACCTGGACATTCAGTATGAAATTAAACACATATTCATTTCCAAACTGACTTTTGCTAAATATACTGAAGTGGGTGAGGTTTATAGAAAGTAACTGAAGACAACTATCGCTAGTGAGTAGTGTTGGGATAAATTATGCAAATTACTGGAGTAATCAAAGGATTTGCTTGTACAACGTAGTATCAACAAAACAACAGAATTCAAAGGGCCAAACAGTCAACAATTCCACAAATATAGTGCCAGCACTTCAAAGAGTTCAAATTTTCCTAAATTTTTGTAAAAAGTTAGATAGATTCAGTTTAGGAATTCCTAAATACATCCTAGTCGGTTTTGACAGGATTTTTTATAAATATCTTATAAATACTTCTCTTTAGAAGTATGAAGGGTTGATTTTTGCATGGATTTTTGCATTCCAGAACGCAATTGTAGTTTTTTCATTTGATGGGCTGATAAGTAATAAAAAGGACATTCTTCATAGGATTCATTTGTTAGACTATCTAGTGATGTGCTTCTTACACTATTAATGTTTTATTGCTTTGTTTCCATACTTATATTTTATGAAATCTAAATTATCTTACATAGAATTTGTGAACAAAATTTGTTGAAAAATACACTCTACTTCTGGCTGTACATAATTTCTGTGTTTTCTTCTGATATCATGTTAAGGAATTCTCAATTTCTCTTTAACGTATATTGAACTTATATCTTTTCTTCCATTCCATTTCACTTAAATATAAAGGATCCATTTAGTTTAGCTACCTTTCCCTATGAAACTCCTTTCTAAAAGTTGAAACAGACCCCCTTTAAACTATAGAATCCAAGCCCAATGGAAGGTTCAGGCACTTAATCAACCAATCAATTTAAAACCAAGCTTTGAACACTCATAACTAGCCTAATATCCAATAGAACAAAGTTAAATCTCACAGAGAGAGCCCTCTCTTAAGATTGTAGGGCTAGATCCCAGCTTCCAAAGTGGTTTTTGATTACCTTTGTGATTTTCTTCTGCAACCTCGAAAAATTACAGAGTGCTAACAAGATGAATAAAGGGATAAAATTGAAGAAAAAATTATTATCCATCAAAAGCGTATTAAACGTTGGTTTGATAAGAAATCCACGGGGAAGAAGGAATTAAGAGTGGGAGATGTAGTCCTTAAGTGGGATAAAGCCCTTGAGGACAAAGGAAAGCATTATAAATTCCAATCCTTGTGGATTGTTCCATTCACCGTCCATGAGAAGCTTGGCCCACACAATTATCGTTTGAAATCTCTTGACGGAAAGATTGAATCTCTTCCCATAAATGGCCAAGACTTGAAACAATACTTCTAGTAGTAGCCTTGGGTTATGTTTCTTGTTTGTACATATTAATTTACTTTTGTATTTCCTTATTGTCTTTGGTTTTATGTCATGTTGTGTCACTTCTCATTTGTTTGTGTGCATTTTATTTCTAGATATTTCTATAAGAATAATATATTATGTGAAACTGAAAAGTGTCTCGTTTGGCTCAAAGGTAGCATGGAAAAAATTTGAAAGGGCATTATGATGACTAGAAATGCTTGGCTAACCTTAGATCCTCTTCTTTGATTAGGCTTAAATATCTTTCAAATTTGATGATGTCTGGACAGAAAATAAGACCCTCTCAAATGGAAAGAGTTGGTGGAACTATGATGGCCATATCTATTTTAGGATCTTCATTCCTTGAATCGATGTTTGTATCTAATGGTGCTCCAAGTTACAACCCAATCAAGTAGGGAAGGGAAAGGAAAAACTTAAGTGAGAAAACTAATTTCTGATGTATATATATGAGAGTCGCTGTAAAATAAGGAACAACCTCTCTTACTAGTAAAATAAGTAGGGATCCCTCTTCTAACTTAGCGAAATAATTGCCCATAAAATGGAAATGTGCATAACATAATAAAATAAATAAAGGGTAAAAGAAGAGAAAGGATTATTGTGCAAAGAGGTGAAGGGAACACCTTTGCTAAGGTATTAAACAAGCTTGCTGGCAATGAAGAAATGCTTCTGTTTCCTTGAAGTAACTCCATCAGGGTACTGAATAGGCATAATGGTAATAGAGAAACGATACCATAGATGGTGCTAAAAATCTAAACATATTAAACTCATGAAACTCATATGATCCTTGTCCCTAATTGAAACAATTGGATTTTGACTAGTTTTATGAAGTGCGTTAAGCTAACAAGAGGAATAGGAGAGATGACATCAATAACTAGGCTAAGTGGGGAAACTAGGGTAATCTATAGGATGAATCAATACTTCCAGAAGGCTGTATTTCATGTGTAAAGTAATACCCAAACAAAGAAGTTGAGTCCTATCAGTTAATTTCCAAGTGTTGTAGCTACTACAACCCCTCCAAAATTTTTGACCTCATCAATTTTTGGGGCCCCTTTTAATGATGTATTTTATTTGTTTTTATATTTAAGGTCACCTTAAGTTTGTTTGGATACCTCCTAAGTGTTTCAAGTTAGTTGGGTTCATTTAAGAAGGTCTATAACCAATGGCACACATATCCTCGCAAACTAAGTGCTCTTCTATTTCAAGCGCAACTTTGTTTGATAGGATAGCAAAATTTCCAAACACAACACCAACGCATTTTCTAGAAGTAGATGCAATGCATATTAAAATTATAGTCGGCCCTCCTTGTCACAAGAACATGCACTAGGCACACTTTTTTGATCCAGTGATAACACTCTTTCTAGTGGCAGGATGTCACTCTTGTTGCAAATATCTGCGCTAGGCACATTTCTAACCTCTACCCTAGTCACACATGTGGACATATTATAAAGATATCACACCCATGGGCTCCTTACACAATCATTTCTTTTGTTATAGCTCTAAGAAATTTTGTAGAACAAGGATAGCCTCACACCCTTAGTTGCAAAGACATTACCGTTTGGGTAATTCCCTCCTCTGTCATACTTGGAGATTGTGCTTGTTATGTGTCATTTCATTTCTTGTGTTTTGACTTTATTGCCCCTTCTCATCCCTAGACTATTGTTATTTTGTCATGTGTTTAATCGTATTATGTGTGTGTGTATACATATATAATAAACCTCATCCCAATTTTATGCACCCTCTTACTCAACTTACCCCACACTTATTTGATTTTGATAATTTGTTGTTATCATAACTTGCACCAAATCTAAACACATGGACCCTTCAATATAAGTATCAGTGCATTTCCTTCTCTTAAATGATATAACATCAAACCACTATCTCCGACACTCACACCATGCACCCATCTCATAGATCCTCTCCTCATTCGCACATACTGTACTTCCAGATCCTAGTACCAACCTCCTTACTCCTTGAGCATGTGCCATGTGCCCATCACTTACAGCCTGGCCTTGATAGAACACTGTGATTTTAGTGGAAAATCATGCCAACCCTTGTCCCTTACGGATGTGACATGCACCCAACCCATGAACCTTATTTTAGTATTGGCACACTGCACTCTCCGAGTGCCTAGGCCTCTAACCTCTACCTTTAGACCTTCCGCCTTGCACCAAAGATAATATTTCTTAATAGTGCTAGTTCATTGTGCCCTCTTAGTGGGAAATCCAATAAGTCCTACCTCTATCTTGTGCACTTTCACCCAAATATAGCGTACTATTACCCCATAGTTCATATCTTGGATAAATAAACTAGGTAGAGTAGGTGATTTTTGTGAGACTAATTGTGTGCTTTTCCATGAGTAAATTTTAGTTCCTAGGTACTATAAATCTAGATCCCATCAGTCTATCATCTTCTACTGACACCATGCCTACAGTTACATGCAAAGAAACTACAAGAGAGGCCACTAAAAGCAATATCAAATTCATTGTGGACAATCTAAAAACAAAGCACTAAGCCTAACAAACACAAGATGCTTCACAGAAAAGTCCACCAACTTGACATGGAAAATGATACTTGAATACTTCATCAAGAAGGAGGTCGCAAAAGATCTAGAGGATAGGGAAGTGTATATTAATGTTAAAAGGTCCAAATTCCACAGAGCTACTTGCTGGTACCCAATGTTACCATGTGTAGAAGTAAATGGATGGATATTGCAGCATATTGATCCTAAAATTATGATGGTTAGGGGTGAAAATGGGGAGTAGATGGCCACATATTGTCCCCATGGCCTTCATTCATATTACAAGTTTACAAAGATGGAGGAATACCTAAATTCAAAATTATAAGCTAGTTTCTCTCTTTAACATTCGACGAAGGACATTCTTAAGACCTTGTGGCAAGAGTTGTGCAAATTTCGTGTGAAGCTTGATGGGATTTACAAAACTAAGGAATTGAATAAAGTATAATAATATTTGATGGCCATGAGTTGCAAGATGTGTGCGAGGGAAAATGCAGAATTCTTTGAGGAAGGATGGGTTGTTGAGATTTGTAGCTTGGGAGGTACTCCAAGCCCTAGGGTTTAGGGTTTAGATTAATGGGCTCCACAAAAGTGAGTTATGGGCTTAAAACCCAAGGTGAGGCTTTTGCATCCAAAGGTGTTGGGCCAAAACCATGTTGAATTTTGTTGGCTTAACTCTTGGAGATTGTAGAGGACCATAAAAGGATCTAAGGGTTGTAAAGAATGCCAAGAGAGGAGGTATAGTTTGTGAGAAAATAATTTTTCATTTATGTGTGGACAAAAGTGGCACAAGATGAAGGGTCAAATTGACTTAAGGAAGGCCCAAGGATGGGATAAATGTTTTCACTAGGAAAAATATGAATATGTCACATTTGAGACTTCAAAGGAGCATCCAACAAGTGAAAATATTCCTTAAGAAATACCTTGCACACCTTAAATTTCCGAGTTGATTATGAGTAGAACTAATGACAGGTTCTTGTATTTGATTTTGGTATTGGTTTGGCATAAGTAAAGAGGAGAAGAAATTGAGGTGAGAGCCTAACAACTGGACTATGAATCAAAATGTCATGTCCCTATTTTTATTCTTTTTCATAATACAACCAAGGTGGATTTCTAAGGCAGGAGATAGACAGGTTAGTGGAGCAAGTTTATGTCATCAAGGGTCCTGATGGAGTTTTGAGGAGCTTTTATGGGATTTGATGGAATTTGCTTGCCATATTCCATCATCCACACCATTTTCCTTTCGTTTCGTCATATTCCAAACACTTTCAGAAATCAATTTTATTATTCGGCATAGCTTAATTAATTATGCCCGAGGTGGCATTCCGGGGAGATTAATTGATGAACGCCTCAGTGTGATAGCTCGTTGGAACCAGAACGAGAAGATCTATAGGATGAGATGTTTAGAAGAGACTTTTAGTGGCTGAAGAAAGTATGGTGGGTGATTTTCCATAGTTAAAAATGAATTTAATTAGTCTTTTAATTAAGGAGAAATAATTAATTGGAGAAAAAGGGCCAAAAGTGACTTAAGTGAAATAAAATAAAATTAAAGGTCACTTAAGATAAAGTCAATGGAGGAGATTCTAGAATAATAATAAAATAATAAAATAAGATTCTTCTAGAGGCTTGGAGATCTATCCATCATATCTATAAAAGGGGGAGGGGAGGTTATTTGGAGAAATGTTGGAGTTGATATTGTTTCTTCTATGTGAGGTTGAGAACATGGTTCTCTACTACTTTGGTTGCCCTAGGATGAAAACTCTTAGGTGATTAAGAGAGATTGGGTGAGAACCCATCTCCCCTCGATGGATTCATTCAGAATCCTCAGGTGTAGTGATTATTTTTCTGTTTTGGTTTGGAGATTGGAGGGTCATTCCCAGCTATTGCATTATCATATATATATATATATATATATATATATATTATATATATATATATATATATATATAAATAAAGCTGGATTTTGGTTGTTGCAGTTCTCATTGTTTCTAATGTTGTGATCTCTTAATGAGATTTTTTTTTTATTTATAGATTTGTGGTTTGGGTTCTGGTAAATGCATGATAGTTTTATATGAAGTGCCTGTTCCAATTTTTTTTTATTTGGGACATTACAAAAAATTTGTATCTTTGATCTAAAGTGGTGAAAATTCTCACAAGGCTGAGTTAATAGGCCATCCTTATCTTTGTTCCTTAGATAAAAACCAAGGTCGAGAATCTGAAGATGACCTTTTTCAGGACTGAGTTACAATAGGGTTGTTTGTAGGGATCTCGTGCTTGGTTTGAATGCAAGCTAGGAGGACGAATATATCCTTGGGAAGATTGAGGTAAGTTATGGAAGGATAAGGATTTTGTCGGATGTGTGAGAGAAACCATAGTCTGAGGTTCGGATTTGTGGTTCCACAAAATTTTAGAGAGGGATGAGGGTAGATAAGAAGGTTGTTAATAAGGTTGCAAGGGTGTTTTCCCTATGGAGGATGTTTTCTAGTTTGGAGGGACGCTCTAGAGGACCTATAACACTAGTTTATTATGGTTTGTATTGGGTACCATAAGGCTGTTAGGAGAGCAACAAGAAGGTTACCCAAGTAGCCCTAGATTAGTTTGTTAGAAGGACATTGATAGCTATAAGGAGGGTGAAGTTTGTAGAGCTCTGTGGCTAATCTTTGAAGGACTAAAGAAGGAGGTAAAGACGAGAAATTGTAGGCCTAGTTCATTGACAAAGAAGGACATTTATAGTGAGTAGAAGGGTGTCCCTCCATGCCCCATGTGTGTCTTCATTGGGTATCATAGGAAGGCACTAGTGGGAAGAAAGTTCATAAGAGTTGTGTCCTTGAAGGACTAAGGAGTAGCTAATGGGCAAGAAGTCCCAAAGGTGTTGACTTCTTGAAGGAAGAAGGAGAAAAAAGTGGGCAGATGTGAATACCCAAGGTTTTGAGTCATTGATGGATGAATGATCAGCTAGAGGGTAGATTGGAGTTGTATTTAGTGACTTAAAGGACTTGGATCATTGATAAATGTAGGGTGTTCTTGTTGTAGATCAGGAGCCAAAGGACTAGGCAGGTGTCTTCAAGGTATGACCAAGGTAGTTGTGAGTGCATGTTACATCAGCTAGATGGTCAATGTATATTTTTTAGGGTATATTGATTGTCGAAGGAATGGAACCAAACCCTATTTTTTTCTTGTACTAGTGGATGTATGAGGGCTATTATCCCTGGTACATAAGCCATAGACAATTGTATTACAGTTTTTTAATATAGCAAAGTTGGGTTATTGAAAATTGTAAGAAGTTTTATATTTGTGCAAGTGTTGATTTATTTCTATTTGTTCCATTGTGAAAAGCAAGTTTTTGTCGTATTTGGATTGGTAGTGTTAGTGATTCTAAGACCCTAACCTAGATTCTCCAGTACCATGGAAAAACAACATGGATTCAGAGCTACTTTGAAAGGTCAGTGAATCTGAGTGTGCATAACAAAGCAGCTTAGAGGGATTTGAGATTGTCTAGGTCATGGAGTATAGTTCAATTGAACACATGGAGATGTGGTATTGGCTGGCTTGGCAACAAAATATGTTGGGAGTTCTGGAAATTACTGGTGAACAACAGTTTGTTATAAGGCGGGTTGTTGATCACAAACTTCCTATGATTTACCATGGATAATTAAGACATATCAAGGATTGATTTGGCATGGATAAGTTTGGCTTGATTGAGATTGCTTCATGTGATGGACTAGGTGTTTGCGAGATAGTTTCCTCATTGGATCGCGATGTTACACATTCGATATGGGAGGTCATTTCCATGGATTTCATTACAGGTTTTCTGAGGACATATAGACAACACGATTCTATTATAGTTGTGGTTGACATATTGACTAAGGTAGCACACTTCATTCCAGTGAAGTCTACTTATTTAGCTAGTGAGGTAGCACGAGTCTTCATCAAGGGGATAATAGGGTTGCATGGTGTTCCGAAGAAGATTGTGTCACATAAGGATGCTAAGTTCACTTCTATGTTTTGGAAATAATTGTTTGCAGGTTTGGTTACAAAGTTGGTCTTCAACACAAATTATCTTCCATAGATAGATGAACAGACAGAGAGGGTCAACAAGATCTTGGAGGTCATGGTTAGGATGTATGTCATGCATCAACAACAAAAGTGGGAAGATTACCTTCCACTGGTTGATTTTTCTTACAACAGTGGGTATCAAGAATCACTTAGGATGAGTGGGTTTGATGAACTCTATGGGCAAAGTTGTAATACTCCATCCATTGGAGTGATTCAGTGAATAGGGTGTTGATTAGACTAGATATGTTGGCAGACATGGAACATGAAATACAAGTTATCAAGCAGAATATAAAGGCAACACAAGACATGCATATGAGTTATGCATACCAACATAGGGTATTTAAAGAGTTTGAAGTTGGAGAATAGGTGTACTTGTGCATCAAGCCCAAGAAGAGCTCCTTGAGGATTAGGTCATGTGCAAAGTTGCCACCTCAGTATTGCAGATCTTTCGAGATCCTTGAGAGAATTTGACCACTGGCCTAAAAGCTTTCACTACATCTGATAGTGAAATTCCATGATGTTTTCCATGTTTCATTTCTTAAAATATATGTAAAGGATGTTGATCATGTGATTTATTGGTTTATAATGGAGGTGGATCCAGAAGGAGAATTCTAGCCAGAACCTCAGTGCATTTTGCAGAGAAATATGCTCATGCTATGGAACCGAGAAATCAAGTAGGTTAAGGTGCAGTGGAAGCACTTTGGGCCCATGAAGCTACATGAGAGATGGATGATTAGATGCGGGCTATGTATCCTTCATTGTTTCTGATTGAAGGCAAATGACTTTTTGTCATATGTACATATTTATGTATGGTTGTTATTGTAAATACCACCATGAGTTGTGTTATAAAGCTCCAATAAGTAGTATGGTTTTCATTTTATTATGTTGTCATGTTAGTTTTATTTTCAACAAGTTGATCATTATAAATACTACATCAAACTAAGTTATAAATCTCCATGGGTAGTATGTTTTGGTTTTTAGCAGTTTTGTTGGTTGTAGGTGTCATTGAATACTGGGGATGGTGTTCCCCTAAGGGGGAGGGGCCTCTAATAGTACAGGGTCAAAATTCCATGTAATAAATTTTAAATAAAGGAAAATAAGACCAAGGTCGTAGGACACATAATCCAAGATGAATATTGGGAAAAACATCCTAGCAGGTGTTCATTTGGTTTATTATGGCTAAGGGAAAATTAGAAAAGGCAATGGAAAAGGATTTGGAAAGGAAAAAGACATTTATTGACATTTTATTTATGAAATTAAATGAAATTAGGAGAAAAAAGAATGTGAAAGGTCATAGGTTGCATGTGAGGATGAAAATGAAAGAAATAATGGAAATTAAAGAAAGCAAAGGCCTTATTAATAAAAAGGCTTATAAGCATTAGTTCACAACCTTTTTTCAGTTAAATTTTGGAGCTCTCTCCTATTCTCTCTCTCATACTCTTGCACACTTACAAAATTCTTGGGGCACTCTAGGATTGGAGAAATGAAGATAAAGGAAGGACAAGCAGGGAAAAGGAAAGAAAAGATCAAGCAAGGAGAGTTGGATCAATCCACTACATTGGGATTATGTGTAGGTATTGAGTTGCATGTATGATTTCCTTGCTATTTTTTGCATGCATGGTACATGCATGTGTGTATTTGGTTATATTCCTATCACTGGCATGGGTTTTGCAAGTGTGACAATGGTTTTCATCATTTCCCTTCCATTTTTGAATAGCCATGGTGTGATGGGGTTCTTTTACTTGGTTGAGTTGGATTGTCAGATGGTTTCAAAACTAAGTGGGGTGGCCTTAGGAAAATTTCCAAAGGCCTATGAATCCCTTGACCAGTATGTTGGGACTCACAATTGACCAATTTTTGACCTTATCTTTTGCCGTATAATTACCCTTTTTACAGTCATAAGCAAAAGCTTTTATTTCATAATGACATATTAACCCCAAGGTATGAAGTAACCTTCTGCAAGTCTATGTTTAATTGTTTATTTCATATTCGTGAATATCTTTATACTTATCCTTGGAAACGCTGACTAAAATTGTCAAATAATTGTCATAAGCTTGCAGGAGTTATAATGAATAGTTGCTGTAACACTAAAAACAACAACTACACAGTTACTGCAACACCAGAAACAACAACTACGCAGTTGCTGCAACACCAGCAACAGTAATTACCTAAAGCGAGCTATTTTGTAATAGCCACAGACAACAGATGGCAGCTATCTAGAGAATTGTGACGTGGCATAATCAAGCGGAAGTCTAAAGAAAAAGCATACAGTCAGCACGAACAGCATGGGGAAATGGCGAAGGAATATGACGATCCCGAGAAGACAGTCACAATCAGTTATCCGCCGTGTAATAGCTAAAGCTCCAGAAAAAGATGCATTATCATATTGTTGTAACAACATTCTGAATTGCTTATTTTTGACAAAATGGGTTAACTGAATAGGCTGTAATATTCTATTGTAATAGATGTCTCCTCTATAAAGAGGAGACATCTACATGAAACGGATGTCTATGGTCGGTCTGTAACTAAGATTCTGAGAACATCAGCAAGTCTGAGTTCTATTGTATTTAATCTTTTTGGCAGATGAATATACAACTGTTTTTGAGCACTTAATTCCGTCTTCGTCTTCCCGGGGAATCTTGTGAGAAGGATTGGGCCCACCTTCCTCACAAGATTCACCCATTTACTTTCCTGTCGATTGTGTAAGTGTGCAGTAAGTTCTTTTCGGTACTCTGCGTGGATTTGACAACATTACCTCTGGTATTCTTTACTTTACTAGTACTTTGTTTGATTGCTCTTTGAGTTGTTTCTCACCGGTGAATGAGAGTGCTGTGTGCATCAGTAATTCTGATTACAGGGGCAGGTGCTGAACGTCCCCATATGGAGGATAGGGTCCTGATCCTCTGCCAACAGAGCATCCTTTATTTTGCTTTTCAGATTTGTAATTTTAATCAATTGTTTTCACTTTAACCAGTCCTGTAATGACATAGCGTAAGAATTACGTATACTACAGCTTTCAATGCTTTTAGACTTTAAGTACATACAGTATGCGGTGCCTTTGAAATAAAAAGACTTTCCCTGGTCGACAATTAATGTGTTACTTGAATGTTTAATTTATAAACAATTCAACTAGCCAACATTTTGGCGCTGTTGCCGGGGAAGGCAACTAAAGAACTCTAAAAGCATTAATGGTTTCTTTGTGGAAATAACAGGTGTATGAGAGGACGCAAGAAACCTAATTTTACAGGCGGCAAGGGAGGAAGGAAGACTTTCATCGATGAAATCATCTCTAAGGCCAAAACGTCACAAAGGACGAGTTCCCAGAGACCCCAGATCCAACACTCCTC
>APFE030837466.1:0-11553 GCA_000404065.3 Pinus taeda | reverse complement strand
ACCTTGGAATACGCTGATATTCAATGTAATCAAACTCACGTTCCAAGAGACGCACTCTCAAAAACAATCTTAATAACATAGGATTTCTAATGGCATAAAATCTATTAAGCTGTAATACAACGAGTTCGGAATCTAACCTCACTATGAAACATCGAATCCCAAATGAAATAGATTCAGACAATAACTCAATCACTGCACTGTATTCTGCAATGTTGTTTGTTGTTTGAACAAGGCTCACCCCATGCATAGAAACTAACTCGTCAGAGGGCGAATAGATAACCCAAGCTGCAGAAGAGATATTCCGTGTACTACGACAAGCGCCATCAGCAAATCCAATGTACGTTTAGAGAGGCATCGACATCTGAAAAATCAAGAGTAAAACCAATATAAGCCAGAATAATGACGAAAACACACTCTCTAAGCTAAGCACACTATCTAGAATAACAAACACACCAGCTAGAAAGAAAACCTAACTAGAAAGGAAACCTAACCTAACTAAAAATTCTCCATACCCATCATTTAAGCATAATACCTCTTTAGGTAAAGTCCATTTCTAGGTTTACCCAAAGAATCCCCGTCAAAATCAACTAGCTCATATGCCCCCTTTGCTAGCTTTCGCTTGACAATGTACGGCCCATGCCACATAGGAACGAATTTTCCAGCACCTAGTTTATCGTTAGCTTGATCATATAATAGCACTAGGTCTCCTTGCGAAAAACTTCGAGGGGTCACATTTCTATCATACTGAGCTTTCATCCGTTTCGCGTGAGTCTTGATTGCCAATGCAACATCACGTCGAGTCTCATCTAATTGAGCTAAGTTTAATAAACATTTCTCCTCTTCGGACGTAGCTGGAAGTAATTCGATATCCATTTGAAGTGATGGGATTTCACATTCAATGGGCAACACAGCTTCCAAGCCATAAACTAGCTGGAAAGGAGTGAACCCTGTTGATTTTTCACTGAGGTTCGGTATGCCCATAGCACTGAAAATAACATGTTATGCCAATTCGACCGATGAATACCAATGATTCGTCGGATCATGATAACCAAAACGTTGTTGATAGACTCAACCAGACCGTTGGCTTGGGGATAATAAGGAGTAGAGCTATCATGGTGCAAACCAAGCTGGCCTGTAAGTTCGGTCATCATGACGTTTCGAAAATGGCGCCCATGGTCAGTGATGATCGCTTGTGGGACACCAAACCTAGCAATAATGTGATTGAATACAAAAATTGTTGCTTTTTTTCCGTCTGCCTCGAATGTAGGCATCGCCTCGGCCCATTTAGTAAAATAATCAACCGCGAGGATGATATATGCATGCCCCCCAGTCGAGTGAGGGTTACAAGTGATGAAGTCGATACCCCATTTGGTGAAAGGACCGACGGTAATTATAGGGTGGAGAGGAGTAGGTGGTGTGCGCATCTTTCGATCAAATACCTGACAATTGTGGCATTTTCGGACCGTGATAATACAATCTTTGAATAAAGACGGCCAGAAGTAGCCAGCGCGCAATATCTTTTGGGCAGTGGCATACCCAGACATATGACCGCCACACGCTCCAGAGTGACAGTCATTAAAAACCCTCTCAGCCTCTTCGTGAGTTAAGCAATGTCGAAAAACCAAGTCTGCCCCACGGCGATAAAGAGTATCTCCAATAATTTTAAACTGTTGGGACTGGAACCGAATTTTTTGATGCTCCGACTTTGAAATTTCAGGCTGAAAAGATTGGGTCTGGAGATAGATGATCATATCCCCATACCACGGATCTAAAGTGCTGATTAGAAACAAAGAGTTGTCCGCAATGGAATCTTCTGCCACAGTCTCTATGTCAGCATGCGATAAATCACACATTAGCTCCGCGAAAACTAAGGATTTCTTAGACTTGGATTTCATGAACTTCAAATTGAACTCTTGCAGGATAACGATCCATTTAGAGTACTTGCCCCCTAGCAGTTTTTTAGTCAAAATATAAATCATAGGGTTGCAATCTGAAATAACTGTAGTTTTACGAAGTAAAATGTAGTGACGGAAACGATGGACAGCTTGAACAGCTGCCAGAGCCAATTTCTCCACATGGGAGTATTTTAACTTAGTTGGATTTAGGGTCCGACTAAGATAATATATCACATGTTCCGTTCCGAATTCGTCTTCCTGGACTAACACCATTCCAATAGTGGAATGCGAAGCTGTGAGGTATAAGAAGTAGTCCTGGTTGTAGTTGGGAGGATACAGCAACGGTGTATGGGTCAACGTGTGCTTGAGTGCATCGAAATATTGCTGAGAAATCTCATCCCAAAAGAATTGAGTGTTCTGTTTCAACAACCTGGTAAAACCCTTGGTGACCTCGGCGTAGTTTGGAATGAATCGGCGTAAAAAGTTTGCTTTCCCCTGCAAACTTTGGAGTTGGCACAAACTCGAAGGAGGAGGCAATTTGATGATAGCTTCGACCTTCGAGGGTCGACGGCAAATGCCGGGTTTTTGAAACAAAAATCCCAGCAATCGACCCGCTTCTAATAGAATACACACTTGTGCGGATTCAAATGAATACGATAATGCCTACACCTCATAAAGATTGCTCGTAAGTGGACAAGGTGATCAGCTCGATGTAAGGAATGAGCAGGCAAATCATCGAGGTACGACTGCACAATGTGTTTGATGTCATGAAATGCATAAGACATCGCCCGTTGAAAATTGGCTCCGGCATTCTTAAGCCCAAAAGGTAATTTGCAATAAGCAAATGTCCCCCAAGGACAAATGAATGAAATTTTTGGTTGATCGGCAGGTAGAATATTGATTTGATTATAACCTGAAACACCATCCATAAAGGAAAACATTTCACTTCCGGCACAATCATCAATTATTTGATCGATATAGGGCGTTGGGTAGTTGTCTTTTGGACAAGCTTGATTTATATCCCTATAGTCGATACAGATTCTTATTGTTCCCTTTTTTTTGTTAATCGGAACAATATTCGATACCCAATCTGTTAATGGGATCGGATAGATGAAACCTGCTTTCAACAGCTTCTTGACTTCTGCTTTAATCACAGCCGCTTTTCGAGGGTGAATCTGACGCAACCGTTTCCGGACAGGTTTAGCGTCCGGGTAGGTCTTGATCTCATGGACAACAATGGCGGGATCAATTCCTGGCATTTCCTCGTAAGACCAGGCAAACACATCGTGGAATTCTTGGAATAGGTCCTTGTAAGTTTGAATTTCATCATCTGTACACGAGGCACCTATATGACTGTTCTCAACAATTCCGTGCTTCACTGAAATGTCAATGGGAATAGTGCGAGAAATATTCCCTAAATTCAGCTCTGAATCAGGATGTTTCGTTGGACTCTGAGCTTCTTTGACATATTCAGCGGTAAAGATGGTTGAGAAATCATTTTCGAAACAATCATCCTCAGGTATAAACGAAGATCTTTGATGAAGATCCTCCCATGGTAAATCGTCTACACATAGGACTTCACGAAGGTGTGCGTCAGATGACACAACTTCGGGAAACGTTATTAATGTTGAGGTTGATGCGAAAAGTGATTCCTCATGGACCACATTCATTTGCTCAATTTCGGTTGAAAGCGGGTCGGTAAAAGATGCCACGGCTTCATAAGCAGTTTCATATGGACTCAAAGGCATAGCATCACCAAATGAGTCTATTTGAGATTAAGAAGGGACAATCCAAGGATCGTCGTAAGAAATGGTGTCTGATGTAATCATATGAATAGATTCAAATGAAGACGATGCGTTGATTGGAGGAAAAGGAAAAGTTCCCAGTAAACCAGAATCTTTAACTAAACCTACGCCAACATCCCTGTAAGGGATGGTCGTTTTACCGACATGCTGGATACTCTCTGAAGAGGCTGGGTCGGATGTGAAGTAAGCTAGCTGGTCTATTGTCACGATCTTGCCATTATATGGAAACTTTATTACTCTGAAGACCGATGAAACGACCACTGTCATATCATATGACCAACTTCGACCTAAGAGAAGGTTGTAGTCCAGAGGGGCATCAACCACCTCCACATCTAGACTAACGATTTTTCCTTCAACCTCTATAGGAAAATCTTGTAGAATGCCAAACGGACAGAACCCACGGCCATCAAAGGCCTTAAGGATGGTCGGGGATTGGTTCAGTGAAGGAGAACCAAGCGATCTCCAACACTGAATCGACATAATACACGTGGAAGCTCCCTCATCAATTACAGTCCGATGAACAGGCCTATTTTTTACTATCACTGGAATCTAGAAAGCCATTTGATGGGGTAAACGCAGTGTACTATTTTCTAGATCAAAGATTATCAGGTTTGGATCCTAAACATCAACAGCTCCAATAGCCGACAAAAGTAATTTTCTTTGGGCTGGGCATGATTGCAGCACTTCCAAAGCCGACATCGGTGAGGGTGAAATAGCTAAGTCCTCAACGATGTTATAATTCTGAGCCACTCTCGCATGTGGATTGAAAGCAGACTTTCGAAGTATACCCTTGGCAGGCGGTTTGATTACTAAGTCCGGGTTAGGTTTCTCGATCTGTAGTGGATCGGAACCAGGAGCTGAGGTTGATGGATTAGAGTGAGAAGATTCTTCTTCCTTGCCATCAATAGGATTCTTACTACCATAATCTTGCGATCGAGTTGCAATCCTCACATGAGACATCATCAAAATGGGTTCTTCACTAGCACTCGAGGAAGAACCTATCATCTTAGTCTCCTGCTTTGGAAATGGATCTTTCAAAACAGCAGGAGTTGGGGAACCTTTGACTATTTTCACAACCTCGGCCCGATGAGGGCAATCTCTTGTATAATGATCCTCTTCACAAATAAGACAAGGATATCGAGGTTTGCGCTTTTCGTCATTGGTTTCCGACTTTTCTATTTTCTCCTTTGGAGCCTTGTCTTCTATATTATTCTTCTTACCCTTCTTCTTTCCACCATTTTTTGATTTGGCCGTAGATCTCTCTACGGCATGAATATCGGTGGAAATTTCAGGAGAAGACTCTCCCGTCGGGGAATCAGGCAGGGTGATTATAGGAGAAGAATTCTTAGAATATTTCTTCTTGCTCTTTGTGTTCACCGTACCAATCATACCATCAGTGGCATGAGATCCCCAAGGAGCAACAGCGATTTTATTTGATTGTGGAAGATCTGGGATCTTCTCGTGTAAATTACCCAACTGAGTGTAAACTAAGTCAAGGTACTACACCTGAGCAATGACTTGCTCCTCAGTAACTATGCCGGCCTTAGCTACATCTTCAGTAATCTTCGATAATAATGATTTAACAAACCATTCAGCTAAGATTTGGTCTCGGATAAAAACTTTCACTAACCTTCTTCGAAGTCTCCATTCATGAATATGATCGGAAATGTACGTGGACGTCGATTTTTTTAGTGAAGTTAGCAACTCCGTGTCGTTATTGTATCTGATCAGTAACTGAAAGTGAGTTAAGAACGAGGTAGCTAACTGACTAAAATTGTAAAAAGAGGCCCGTGGTAACTCAATATACCACTTGGCCGCGAGACCAATGAGTGTACGCTGGAAAAGACGTAAGCGGATCGAATCATCCGAGATAGAGTTTGAAGCACACCAGAGGTGGTAAGTCATCACATGATTTGACGGGTCCTCTCCAGACTTACCTTCGAACTTGGGTATGTCACTGGGCAACTTATTCGGCATTGGCGGCCAATACGGAAGATAATTGATGGGATCGTTCATTAGGCGCGTCAAGTCTGGTAAATCCAAAGTTGCGATAAATGGAAATTGTCGGTTCAGATCTCTAAAACTTGGGGTCACTAAACCAGCCCCAGGCAGAGGATATCTAGGATAACTTGGAATAGGAATCGTGTTCAGGATATTGTATCCTCCCAGAAAACCAGTATTAACCGGACCGTACTGGGGTTGTTGAGGTTGTTGATAAGTGTACCCAGGATACGGTTGATACTGGTAGGTTGGTTGCTGTGCAGCAGGACCATATTGAGGTTGGTACTGTCCCTGGTACATAGGTTGAACAAATTGAGGTTGAGAAGTAACAACCGTACTTACTACAGGCATCTGGACCGAAGTCTGGACCATAGGTCCAGACTGAGGTAAAGAGGTCTGAGGAGCAGAAGCAGGAACAGTAGAAACTGAAGCTGCTGATACTCCAGAAGAAGGTGGGGTAGATGGAGAAGATGTTGCAGTAGCCATAGCATACATTTGAGGCGGAGTACGAGGTGTACTAGGCCTAGCCTGAGAAACTACAGAAGGTGCAGAAGGTGCCATAGACTGGACGGGTTGCTGAGATGGACCAACGGCCTGTCCAGGTTGGGATGACGACTGCACATTCGGTTGCAACATCTATTGATTTTGAGAAGGATCCCACACCAAATTCATTCCAGGGTATTGACCTTGAGGATATGGAAGACCATAACCGAGTTGAGGGTAAGATTGATAATACGGTTGACCTGAAGGCGGTTGGTAACCTTGAGGTTGATACTAGCCTTGGGGTTGATAACCCTGAGGCACATACTGATACTGGGGTTGACCTTGAGGTATGTAGGGATATTGATTTTGGGGCGCATACTGATATTGAGGTTGACCTTTAGGTACATAAGGATACTGGAGTTGACCTTGGGGTACGTATTGGGTCTGGGGTTGACCTTGAGGAATGTACTGTCCCGTAGGTATGTACTGTCCTTGAGTTTGGCCCCCAGGTGCAAATTGAGTACCTTGAGGTTGCCCCCCAGGCAGATATTGAGTACCTTGAGGTTGCCCCCCAGGCGCATATTGAGTACCTTGAGGTTGCCCCCCAGGTAGTAACTGACTGCCTTGAGGTTGACCTGACATCATCAGAATTTCTTCTGCACTCAACTGACTATTACCACTACTTCCAGATAAAAACTTTTGTTCGAAAGGACGAGGAGATGCTCCTAAAAAAATACCAGAAATGGACTGATACCCAGCGGGAACAGACAGATCGCCGTATAAATAGGCTTCTGGAGATGACGGACTAGACATATATACAGGAGTAGTAAAACCTCCGGGTGGAAAAGGAATACAAGGTGGAGAAAAACTTGACCCTGAGTTGTCTAAAAAAATTGTTAACGAAAGATACCAAGTAGTACTTCTAGGAGGACTGTAAAATATGGATTCACGCTCTCTTAGATCAATAGTAGGTAGATCTTCAAGGTAAGAAATGCCTATTTCTTCTTCTGGAGCAAGCTCTTCAATAGCAATCAAACCAGAAGGAAGATTTTCGGTGATGACTTGTTCTACCCTAGGTGAATCAGGAACACTAGAAGTTGGAGTAACAGGTTCAGATATTTGAGGTTCTTTGCCTATATCACTAGTAGATGAAACACTACCAGTAAGCTCCGAAACCGCAACATCTTCGGGATTATAACCTGTTTCTAGATTTTTGTAATCTGGATGGACTACCTGTTATCACTTAGAATTAAAATTTTATGTATATAGTCCTTTGTCCTAGTTAAATGTCCAAGGTCTGTATCAAATGGTTTTCGTTTCATATTTCATTAATTAGGATTGGGAGTTTCAAAGGAGTCTGTTTCGAATTATGCTCTAATCCTATTGGTTTTCCTCCATCATCATTGTGTTATAAGCCAGGTCTTGTCTTATTCTATCCACCGAGTCTTTTCGTGATTTCGCAGTATAACCTCCTATTGGTCAATTTTGCAGCGTAATCATTGTTCAGTCATTTCGCAGCACGGTATCATCAAGCCATTTCGTAGCGCATGATTAGAAATTTAAACTAACTGTGCTGCGAAATCGCGGATTCGTGCGTTTCGCAGCGAATATTACGTAAAGTGTTAAGTCTGTTGATGAGTCACTGATTCTGTCTTCTCATGTCAGTATGTGTACCTCCCGTACGCATGTCTAAACGCTCATTAGTCGTCACTCCACCCACAGATTTGTTAGAATGCACAGAAATATCAGTTCAACGGATTTTACCGTGCATGGATCGTTATGATGATCATAAGTGTACATAAGTGGCAGGCTGGTTGGATGATGTATTTGAAATTCAAGTGAGGTTGTTCAAGCGAGGCTGTTCAAGCGAGGCTGAGTTAAAAAGGGAGGTGAACCATCTCGACCGGAATTATTGAAATTTAGCTGTGAAGATTTCCAAGAAAGAATTTGGCCGTGAAGATTTCAAACTCAAGATGGAGAGAAAGGAGCACAGGTCCGGCAAATGCCAAAGGAATGAACCTGAAGGTTTAGACATAACATTGAGGGACGGAGGCGTGAAGAAAGCTTTCAAAGAAGCTGGATGCTGGAATTTCTGTAAGAAGCTGCAAGGTGGGCACGCTCAGGTAACCAAAGAGTTTGCTTTGAATTTCACCGGTTTAAATTCAAGAATATCTATGTTGGAAGTTCAAGTGTCTCCGGAGGTTATAGCTGCTGTAATAGAGATTCCTAGAGGGCAGCATGAATGGTTTAAGAAATTTAAATTTGATATGAATCCATGCAAACAGTTCTTAAAAGAAGCATATGTGAATGAAGACCTAACCAAAGCAGTGCCTAGGAACTATGTTAAGGAGCATTATGCCCTTCTTCTTACCTGCATTCAGAAATACTTAACATGTGAAGGCAGATATAATAAGGTCTACTCTTATCATTTCAAGCTGCTGTTACATTTTACGGGGAAGGCTTCCATTGATATTCCTTTTTACTTATTTCGCAGTCTAAGTAAAATGTGTGATAAAGTGCAATTGAGAAAAGAGGATTGTGAGACTTCTTTAATTCACCATGGTTTGATTAAATTGTTAGTTTTAGATGGCCTTCAGAAGATAGGTAGAGACTGGAATTCATTCATCTTCATGGCCGGTTTCCAAAGTAAAACAAGCCTTACTCCACAGCCAGTCAGAGAGCAACCAGTCAAAGAACTCACAATAGCTGAGCTTCAAAAGGAGGCTAGAGCTAAAAAGCAAGCCAAGTCACAGCTTAAAAAACCAGTGAAACCACTAATCATCAAAGAACAACCTCAGCAAGCTACAAAAGGAAAGACTTAGGATAAAAAGAATGCGGCTGAAACAAGTAGAACTGAGGCAGTTTCCAGAGTGAGGACAAGAAGCCAAGCAAGTAAGGAAAAGGGAAAGGCCATATCTGTTGAATAAAGCCCAGCATCTAAGGCAAGCCTGAAAGATCTATTAGAGGCCATTGAGTTTGAGAAAACTGAATCAATGCATATCGATTTGACACAGTCATCACCAGAAAGTGCCAAGAAGACCAAAGCCTCAAAAAGGCTTAGGTTTGATGAGCCAGCCCAGGAGTTTGTTTTCAAACAAAGAAGACCTTTGACTAGGAATTTTCAGCAGGTACAGGAAGCATTGCCCAAAACAGAAGAAAAGGAAAAAGAAACACGACCTCAGCAAAAAGGCAGCAAAAGTAAAACAACCACCACATCTCACAGAGATTATGTGGCAGCCATGAAAATCCAAATAGAGGTAGCTAAGGAAGAAATTAACCAACTAAAGAAAGCCGCTGAAGACTTGAAGGCAGAGCTAAGCCAGGTACCTGATAAATAAATTCATTGTTCAGGAAAGGGTTATGTCTCAAAATTTTGTTAAATTTTGCTTAATCTTGGTGTTTTGAATATGTTTTAATCTATGCTACATATATCCAAGGTCAAAAGGAGTTTTTTCAATCAAGTGGCAGAACAGTCAAAATCTCAGGAAAAAGATAAACTGTTTAAACAGTTTCACAGTTTCGTAGCGCGCTACGAAACTGCGAAACTACTGCAGGCGTTGTTTTTAATACAAGCAAACAGTCCGATAAGATAATCAGAAATTTTCAAAGGGAACACCTAAGTGACATGTAAGAGATCAAAGGAAGCTACCAGGCCATTCAAATTATCACAGGTGTACCTTTAACAAAGGTGAAATGTTTTGACCTAAGTTTAAAGTTTTTGATTATAAAGTCACTTTATTATCGGTCATTAGGGTTTGGAAGCAGCTGCATACGAGGAGTTTTGGCTTGCACACCTGTCCATCAATGAAACCTCCAGCACATCAGGAACATGGTAATGCTCTATATTCTTGGGCTATTAAAGAGCTAAAGACATGCTGCTACATATTCGAATAGGTGGTGGAAGACTGGAACTGAAAGACAGAGTATTTCTCCTAGCATCACTGAACCATTAAAGCATTCAGCATCCTAGGCCGGCATGGAATATTGAATACTCATCTCAGCCATCTCAGCCCAACTGAAAAGAGACCAGATGTCTAGAACCAAGAAGGAATCATGCTACGAGGAAGATAGAGTTAGAGTTATAGTTAAATTAGGACTCTTTAAATTCCAGTTAAGCACTTTGTTGTATTTAATGATTAGTTACATAGCTGTTAAGTGTCATTAGAGATAAGGATCGAGTTATTGAATTCCCCTCATGCCGGAGGAGGAAACTTGAATTAGGTAGAAGTAAGAATGCTATAAATAGCTAAAACAGGGATGTAACAAGGGTTGGATATTTTATAAAAAACAGAGGACTGTTTTGGTTTATGTAAACAGAATTTCAGTAATACAAATGACTGTTTTCCTTCTCAGGATTCACAATGGATCTCCTTGTTCAAATGTGTGATGGTATATTTCTTTAATGTTCTTTTACAGTTTTACAAATGCATAATCACTCAGAACTCATTGATCATGCTCTGACTTCCTTTATGCCTTTGCAAACTGTGGTTTCATGTGAGTTATGTTTGAACATTTAGATGTTAAGTTCCCTGATTTCTATGGAAAGATAGTGTTGTTGTTTACTGAGGTATAAGTGACTCCATAAGCCCAATGGGAATCAATTTAATATTTTGTCTAGCCAGCTTACTTGTTTATTGTGTCTTATAAGAGTTAGCCATCTTGTCATAGATCAACATTAATAACCTTTGAGAGAGCCCTCTCAGGCTAAAGAGGCTAAGCTTTAGCCAAAGTCTAGTTTGAAATAGTTACTCGAAGTTAGCCTGGTCTGCAGCCTTCCAGTGCTTGATTTTGAGATAACACTACCAACGAAGACTCTCCTTCTTCAGGTGGACCTATTCTACTGCCACTAGGAGGAGTTACAAGGATTTTTAAACCTTCGTAATGATCCGTGACCTCTTCAGGAGGTTCACCCCACAATCTACGAGATCTCCTCAACAAATCGGCCACGGTAACAACTTCAGGTGACTCGCCCCGAAGTCTACGGGACTGTCTCGGTTATTCAGCCACAATTAAAACTTTTAACTACTACACGCGAAAACAAAGTAAAATCTCAAAGCAAACCACCTAAAGTCGCTAAAGAACCAATAAAATTTGAAACACATTCCTAAAGAATCTAGGGCGTCAAACCAAACACAAACAGTAAGCTCTTCGGACCAAAAACAGTGGTTGGTGATGAAATCCAACCTCGTAGGATTCAGTACAGAAATGGCGGGTGGAACGGTTACCCCGGAAACCTGCTTAATGAATAGACTGGACCAAGTTCCTCCACTTTAACCGTCTCGAGTGAAGTAAACCCCCCAGAAAATCCAAGTGAGTCTAGCCGACGTCTACTCCAGGTACAGTGGGATCTTCCCTCCACCGTCACCTTG
>APFE030837454.1:141784-158505 GCA_000404065.3 Pinus taeda | reverse complement strand
CTTCTTCCTTCTTGTCCTTCCTAAACTGAGCTATCAATAACTTTCCCTTCACCTCTGCAAACTCAAACAATAGTCAGTCTGCAAACAAGCATACAATCAACCTTTGACTGCTTAAACACCTTTCAGACAAGCAATATTTGCTCTGTCAATCAAGCATTATGATCTAATACCACCTGCTCTGGTATAATAAGCTTTGATATCACCTTCCTGAAGGTGGGGTTAATAAATCTCAAGCTTCGATACCACCTAATCTGAAAATGGGGCACTAAGGCTTCTTGTCAAGCTTAAAAGAACCTCTCCCACTTCCAAAGCTTATATGTTCCCAAGATCTAGTGATTAAACAATTGCGGAATTAAAAATTGCTTGAAATAGGTGTATGCTTGTGTTTGTTTTTAATTGTTTATGTGTTTTGAGTTCATTTGCTTATGCTAATATAAAATGCATACAACAACAAATAAAGTAGAAATTAAACAACACACAGCAATGGGCAATCACACATAACAACGATATTAATTTGGAGTTCACCCGAAACTCTTGGGCTACGTCTCCTTAAGCCCTAGTCAACTCGACCAATCCCTCTGGGATTATGGTATAAGTCCTTTTACAAACTCCATGCTCAACTCCACTTGGTTTACAAAGAACACAATGGGTTTAGGACACCATCTTATCCCTGGATCTGAAGCTCTCTGGCTTTCTGGCTCTGGCTCTAACTCTTCTAAGCTCTCTCTTGGCCTCTGCGTGCATCAATGGATCGCTTGACCTCCAAGTGTCCCTTAGCAACCTTCCAGCGGCCTTCGGCAATCTCTGCTGCTATCAATTGAGGTTTTTGGTTCACTTGACCTCCAAGTGACTCTAAAACTCTTTGTGCTTTTCCGCTCTCCTCAATTGTGCTCTCTTGCTTCTTTGAGGCATTCTTCTGACTTTGCGGCTTCCACAGTCGTTCCTTTATCAATTGTGATCATGAGGAATCATTCTCTTTCGCCTCTATGGCTCTCTGTGCTTCATAACGCATCATTGTTCACAAAATGCCCGCTTGCAATGTGGCACAATGATCAAGGGCTGTTATAAAGGAATCGGGGCCTTCCTTCACGCAAAAACCCGAAAATGACCAAATTTCCAATACACAGAGAATAGGTGCGGAAATACACTATCGGGTGCAATTCCCGGACTTCAAATTTTATGAAATCGCCCCTATAAACCCATTGGGTCTGCCATTTATCAGCATATTGCAATCGCATAGGCAGGAGGTCTAAAAACCTCAATACACGGGAATACAAAGAAAATCCGAAAAAAAGGATTTCAAATTTTATGCAATCGAGTCTATAAACCCATCGGGTCCGTGCTTTTATCGGCATCAGGGATCACCGATTAAATCTAGACCGTTGATCTGCTCCCCGATTGGATGGTCCATATCACATCGCATATCACTATCACATCGGCCCTTTGTGTCGGGGATCACCGATCTCCCGACCACCGATTAAATCTGGAATGTTGATCTCTTTTCCGATCCGACGGTTGAGATCGCTCGTCGCAAATTGCATGTCGCAATATCGCATTTGTAACAGCCTGGGGGTTCTCCCTTTAGTTATGTCGATCACCAATTCAATCGCAACTGTCCATTCCTGCCCGAATTTGACGGCTGAAATTGAAGCACTCATCGCATCGTCGCATTTGTAACAGCGCGGCGGTCTTTCCTTATATTATTTTCATATGCTGGCGCCGATCGTCGCAATCGCTTCATCACCCTACCTGGGGGTCCAAACATCAGGGAATGGCCTACCTCCGATGCGATAAGTCAGAGGTCGTAGTCGGAGGTTCCTTCTGCCTCCGCTTTAAGTCCTCCTTTTAACCTTCCGATGCGGTTTTTTGCAATGAGCCTTTTAGGCCATCTTCACAAGATTTTGCCTCTTTTTCAAAGGACAAAAGGCAACTTCTTTCTGCGATAAATTTTGCATCAGAGGTCCGTTTTAGCCCATTTAAATTGCAGTAGATTTAGAATGAAAAGATCTACGCAATGGGACTATTTCCAACGACATCCTCAGACTTTCATTTTCCTATATGAGGAACACTTATACTTAGAAGTCTATCCAAAATCCATTTTGGGTCACTTGGTAGACCTTGTAGACCAACAATTAGAACACACATCTACTGAGCAGCAAGATAAATCAAGGTGGAAAAGGTAAGTTGAATTTTATATCTTCAAGATCTACTCTAACCTACAACATGCATCTAATATGATTTCCAAATGAATGTTGCTAATCTCTAAGCTACAAAAACTAATCATGCAAAAGAATCTCAATCCAAAAATAAGAAATCATAAACACATGTTTTTGGCTTGTGTTGTAGAGTCTTCAACCACACTTCCCACAAGAGAAGTGGTAGTCCAACCTTCAACTACAATTTTGAAATATAATCCCTACTTGAGCAAATAAAAAAATAAAAATACTTGAATAAAGAACAAGAAAATAATATAGAAGAAGGACTAAAGCCTTTGGGTTGGGCCTAAACCTAAGCGTTTAACCCCTGCAAAGCTAACTCAGGCGTAGGCCAACATTAAGCTTTCCATTAATAGAAAATAAGAGTCACATACAACATATCAAGATGAAAATAATAGTGTCAAGCTCTTGTATCTCAACAGTTTTTTTTTTTTTGGTAGGTAAGCACCCACGGGGGATTTGAACTAGGGACCTATCATAAGGAGTGCCTTAACAGTGCACCCATTCACCATCAATCCAAAGTCCCGTGGGCAGTATTGTATCTCAATAGTTATTCCTATCTCCAACAAAATTTTGAATCCTAATGAGCCCTTCAGCTTGTTTAATTATACAAAAAGTGGCTGAGTGGCAACTCCCTTAGAAGGAGGATTGCTTCCCTCAAAAATCTCGAAATTGGTGGATCTAGTTCCCTTGGATCTTCTCATCCACTTGAGTTCCTCGACTGCTAGTGGACTTTGAGTTGTTGGTGAGGAATATTTGGTCTCAAGTCAAGTTGGAGAGTTAATGTAGTGGACAAGCCTCCTATAGTCTCTCTAGATGCCTCCATCGAGCCCTCGCATACTAAATATCTCCAAAAATGCTCCTTTTGTCTGCATAATATCCACATTAGGCCACGAAATGTGACAAGAAACCTTTAATCTTCCTACAAAGCACATTATGGATAAAAATTCAAATTAATGTGAGAAAAATAAAGTTTAAGGGATAGAGGATAACACAATGAGCCACAAAATATACCTATTGATGGGGCCCATCATCACCCCCCCCCACCTCCATTGAAGGTGTTTCTCATGCTCTGAGCAACTCATTCACTGATGTCAAGTTCATTCATGGCCTTGGTGGCCTCTCTGACATCCCAAGGCATCTCAGATGGTGTGCCTTCTTGTGGATAAAACTGTGCACTTGATTTTATATTTGTCCACTCCTTTTATTCTTTTGCTCAGTCTCCTCTCCTACAGGCCCAACATTAAGGGAGGAATGATTTTGAGCCCTATCCAATTGATATTTAACCTTTCCATGATCATTTTATAGAGTGGGATTCTCTCGAGGGCATTCCTTAATCTTTTAGGAGAGTGATACTCCTTGATTTGCAAACTGTGAGGCAGATCATGCCATATCCTTTAGCAAGCCTACAAGCTTTCAATCCCCAACAACCTAAAGGTATCCTCGAAGTGGAGGATAGATTGTTCATGCATTTCCATGTACCGAGCATGCGTTTCCATGTACCGAGGGGCCAATTTGGGATCGGTGGAGATGATGTTGTGGTTATTGATGACAACCCTAGGGCTCACTAACTCTGCTCTAATGTATAAGGGCTCCTTCTCTTCTTTGGTCATCACCCTCTTTACTTCTTCAGCTCATGCCTCTTCATGGGTCAACCAAGATGCTAGTTCCATTAGTTGCATGTCCCCCAATATTGAGTTGGAGTCCCAAAAGTTCATGTCTGTGAGGATCATGTTATGCATATAAAACTTAGTCATTTTGGCTTTCTCCTCAGTACTTACCTTTTGACAAAAATTAATGAACTTTTTCTAGTCTTGGAGAGGTAGAGAGCCATATTGTGCTAATGTTTTTATCTGGAATTTTAGCCACTTCTCCTTGAGGAATATGACATTGGACTTGGATGGTTGTCTACATTGTATGGCTTCCATGGACAAACTTGCCATGGTGGCAAGTTGTACCTTTATTCTCATACAATTTCTCCCTTAGTTTCTTGTTTTTTGAATGTAGATGCTCCTTCATGACTGACTCCCTTAGCCTTAAGTCATTTAATTCCTTGCTCATTTCATGCACTTTTTCCTCCATAAGGCCCACATTGTCTACCTTTTTGTATCTTGCAATTTGCATCCATCTATGAGTTCTGCCTCTTTCCCTTTCCAACTCAAAGAATAGTGGTATTACAAACTTCTCAGGTATAATCCTACCTCCCTCAATAAATTTGTAGCAGGATCTAAGGTCAGGTTGTGGATCAAGCTCCTGGATTTCTTAGAGACCCTCTTCTTCCCCTTTTGAATCATGTGGCTACCACTTCCTGTAGCATTTCTTGTTGCTCCTGTAGTAGTACTTGTTGCTCATGTAGGAGCCCTATTTTTGCCTATAGCTCCTTTGTTTTCTCCTGTAGCAGGGTAGCTTGTGCTTTGAGACTCTTAGAAGTGATTTCTCTAGTGTTGGGCCTCCCTATGGGTGGCAAAGGTTATTTACCCTTGGCTTTAGGGGAGGTTACCTTGTCGATTTTTCCTTCATGAGGTCTCACTTCTTCTCTTTGGCTAGTTGACTCATCAATGGCGATAGGGATTGTTCAAGGAGGTTGAGGTTTCCCTTGCTTTATTATGGTGCTCTTTCTATTCTTAAAGTAAAATGGGCCTTGAATGGGATTCCTTCTCTTGGGCTTGACAGGTGTGTTAAGTGTGGCCAAGGTAGCAACCACCTCTTGTTCTGTGTTTCCTAGTGAGGGGCTTATTTGCTTCCCTTGTCTTCCTGTCCTTCGAGATTTAGAGGGCACGTCAGGTTTCTCTTCTTCTGCTCTCTATTTATCTCCCTCTTCTTCCTATATTTTTGCTTTCTCTTCCTCTTCTTCCTCTGTTTTTTCTTTCTCTTCCTCCTCTGTCTTTTCTTCCCTACACCCAATACTAGATGTTGATGTCTCCTCTTGTTGTGTGGAGGTAAGGGATTGTGTCTCAATGACGACCTCCCTATCCATTTCCAAAAATTCAGCCCACAACATGGGATTCTTTAGGTGGCTTAAGGCATCCATGACAATGATCTTAATGAGGCCATGATGGGAAATGTGTTGGTGCTTCCCTTCCCTCACTATCTGGCTCATTTGAATGATGGACTGTAAGAAGAAATGGGGAATACGAAGCCTTTTTGGAATTGGTAACTTTGTCTAGAACCTTAGCTAATAAAGCAACCTAAATTAAGAGGCATACACAATCCTCAACCTCCCCTCATAGGATATGTACTTGAGGATGTGATAGGCTACTTCATCCCAAGGGTAAGGGAGGCTCTCTCTTCTTACTCCATTTTGTCTTCAACGAGATTCTATTTATGGGGAAGAAGTTTTTCTTGGTTGTAGCATTTATTATTTTATCCTCCTCACCCCATCCAACTCCTAAGGGTATGGTGGTTACTCTGTTGATAATCCCTGTGTTCAAATGGATAGAAAGTCCTCTAACAACAATAGTGGCATTGTTTTCTCCCTGAGAATTGAGGGCCATGGAAAATTCATGGGTTACCTCATCATCACATCACTTTAATTGGTCAAAGAACCCCATCCAATGATGTCTCAGAAAAATATCCCTAACAAGAGGATGTTGATGGATTATTTGGTTTTTATGGGTTCTCTTCGATTGAAACCTCATCCCACGGTTCCTACTACTCCTACATTAAGTTACCTTAAGGGATTTTTTCAAGGTTTTCCTCTTAGCAGTCTCAGGTGCAAAGGTAGGGAAAGGGTGGATGGTGTTTTTCTATGTGCCAGAGAAGAAGAAGGGTAATTCTTTCTGTTGCAATGAATTTTTTTGTTCCTTGGCTCCTTCCTTTCTTTTCTTATGCAATAAAATAGATTTTCAAATCAGTTTGCTTGCACAAGGGTTTGCTTCAGGATGCTTGTAACAAACATAATTTTTTTTGAATTCAAGCTTTTGTGATCCATAATTTGTTAATCCATGAATTTTTTTGGAGAAAATCACATAGAGAATATTTGGTCAACGCGTTTCAAACCAGCAGTGTGGTTCATTTTCAGGACAATATGAACCACTCACTGGTTCGAAACGCGTCAACCAAATATTCTCTATGTGATTTTCTCCAAATTTTTTCATGAATTAACATAATTTTTTTTTATATGCAATTGTATGGAAAGTGAGGAGGAAGAAGGGCACTTACCCCTTTCAGGATGAGTTCTCTATGTTCTTAGGGAGTTTGAGTAAAATTCTTGATGGTTTGGGTTCCCTTTCTACTCTTAATTCGACCTTGTAGCACCTCTTTTGTGTTCCTGTAGCAATTGGGGTCCTCCTATAGCAGTGGTATCTAGTCCTGTAACATCTCCTGTAGCACCTGTAAACTTAGCCTGTGGCAGTTCAGTGGCACCCTGGGCAAACTTTGGTAGCATCTAGCTCATCCCTTGGTACCTTGATGGGCCTCTCCGACTATTTCTTATGAATGAGCAATTGTGTGAGTGGAATTGAGCCTTGTACTTTTATTCCCTTTTTGTGGTAATGGGCTTGGACTGCTTTAGTGACCTAGCCCTTGCCTGATTTTCCTCTTTTAGCCATTGTCCCCACTCCTTGTAATTATCACTCTGCCTATTTTGACTTTTCCATGTTGCATGGGTGGCTGAGTAATATGCAGTTTACTAATCAAAGGTAGGAAAGCTTACTGGCCATCTCCAGCCCATAAAAACTCAATTCTCATTCATTAAACACATTTTTTTACCATTATGTGCATAAGGAAGAGGTGAGGGGTGTCAGATCTGAGCCTACCTGTGATGTTATTTTTATCGAGGTGCATGCATATTGTTGAGCTGATGATTGATCAATTGTCCTATGGAGGTGTTGAATTCCTTTGTTTTTCTTATGCACAGGTCTTTACAACATGATGATGTAGTCAACTGATGAAGTATTGTTTCCATGCAGGTCTCCTCCCAGTTTTCAATCTGTTGCTGTTGGAGTGATTAGGTGGCCTTATAACTACTCCTTAGGGATGGTGTGATTTCTCTAGACCTCAGGAATGGCCTCTTGATGCCTCAGGGTGGTGAAATATTCATTCTAGAGTTGCAAGGATCCTTTTTATATGGTCTTTTTGATCTGTGAAAGTTGCTACAGGATTGATCTCCTTCCAGTAGCAGTCACTCATTTCCTTCTTAAAACCACATATTGCATTTAGGGACTTTTAGAAATCATAGCGCGTCTAGGGATAGGAAAAAAATATTTAGAAGGTGGTGAAATTTTGTGACAAAGAAAAAGGTGAAGGCAAAGTCCTTTTTTTGTGTTTTTTATGGTCAAAGGTGGAATTTTGAGGGTGAAATTGGCTAAATGGAGTGGATGAGAGGTGAATGAATTTGGATGGACTTCTCCCAACATTTCCCAAGGAAAAAACATTACCTTTTGGCCCCTTTTTACAAGTGGATCTCCCTCTTGTAGCATTTCTGGTTGCTCCTATAGCAGATTAGGACAATCCTATAGTAGTTTAGGACAGTCATGTAGCATTTCAAGAATGAGGCAAAATATGGTTCGGTTGCTTGCTAAATGATGGAGACAGGTAGGGAGGTGGATGAAGGATGATGAAAATTCAGTGGTTGGATGGAAAAAAATGGAGGAATGAACTGTGGACCCTGTTTTGCAACCACTGTCCCTTTGACCGTATGGAGTCTTGCAAAAGAGAAATGTTAGCAGAATTGATGTAAGGACTCCTCGTGTCTTATTTTGTTTATTTTGTTTTTTTTTAGACATGCAGATTGCCTTTAGAGAGGTTTTCAACTTGCATGCCTTCCTTAGGAGCCTCAGAGGAGGTTTTCACCTAGGGGTATTTTCATCTTATTTTTCTGCTCTTCTTTTTTCTCTTGGGTTGCCTCACAGAGTTTTCAACCATATAATTGGCCTTAGATGCCTCAATGATGTTTTCATCCAAGCCCTTTATTTTTTATTCTTTATTTTCAGAAGCTTGGTGGATTTAGGGTTGTGAGCCTCCCAATCACATTCAAATCCTTTCTAATTGAAGTAATAAACTCTTCTTTGGACATAGGTCTCTTATACAACTTCAACCTATAACCATTAACAAGGAAGGGGATACCTTCCTAATCAGTGGTTCTGATTTGGAAAGACCCATTATCATTACATTTTTCCATTAGATAAGGGCCCAATGATCTTGTAATTAATATTCCTTTGAAATTCTTGAACCTTGAGTCATACAGAAGAGCCCAATCATCTTCCTGAAAATCTCTCTCCCTAATGTGTTTTTCATGCCAAATCTTCCTCTGTAGATGAACTACCTCAGTGTGCAGGAGAGCTTGCAACCTGAATTCATCTAGACCATTGAGTTGGAGCAAGCTCTCTTGTTGTGCTGTAGTAATGTCCAAGTCCAATTGAGTTTCCATCCTTAAGGTGTTTTATTCAAATTCAATGCACAACAGGGCCTTCTTCTCATAGACTAATTTGCATGGGGTAAATCGAGTGGTGGTCTTCCAAGTGGTGTTGTAGGCCAAAGTGGCTTCTACAAGTTTGTTTGCCCAATCCTTTCTGTTGTTGCTAAAAATATTGGTCAGAATGTTCTCCAAAGCTTTATTTGTGACTTCCATTTTCCCATTTTATTGAGGGTGATAGGAAATGGATGTCTTGTGCTTAATGTGGTGTTGCTTCATGAGGTCTTCAATCAGATTTTAGGTGAATTGTGTCCCTTGATCAGTGACCAACTCTATTGGAAAACCAAAATTGTAGAAGATGTTCTCCCTCATAAACTCTACTACCTTCTACTCATTTTTTGCCTTAAATGCCTTTGTTTCAACCCATTTAGTCAAGTAATCAACGCACACAATGATATACTTCTTCTGTCCTGATGGGGGATCAATGATCCCAATGAAGTCCATGCCCTATTTATCAAATGGATCTAGAGTCACTTGAGATTGTAAGGGAATTTCATCCTTAGGTGTGGGCTTACCCATTCTTTAGCAATGACCACACCTAGTGGTGTACCTTTTTGCATCTTGATGTAGAGTGGGTCAGTAGTAACAAACTTGTAGAACTTTGAAGGTTGTTCTCTTATTAGAAAAGTGGTATCCACAAGGTCCATCATGGCATGTTGAGAGGATGTCAAATACCTCCTCTTCCCTCACATATCTTCTCAAAATCTGATCTAGCCCTAACTTAAAAATATTTCCCCCAATCCAAGTGAATGGGACACTTTTCCTAACAATATTGCTTTTCTCCTTGGAGGATAGCTTAGGAGGGAACCTCCCAGAAACCAATTAGTTTTCTATATCAAAAAACCAAGGGGAGAGCACTGAGATAACAAAGAGGTGTTCATCTGGGATTTGATCATCTACCATATCCTCATTTCATGCAGGAAAGGTTAGTCTTGATAAGAAATCTGCAACCACATTCTCCTTCCTTGGTTTGTCAATAATAGTCAAATCAAACTGTTGCAATAATAACAACCATCTAATTATCCTAGCAATGATATCAAGTTTATTCATTAAATAATTAATGGCTACATGATCAGTGTGTAAAAAAGTTTGATATCTAGTGATGTAGTGCCTAAACTTGTTCAAAGAGTGTACCACAACTAGAAGTTCCTTTTCAGTGACTGTATAATTTAGCTCATCTTTAGAAAGGTTCTTACTAATGAAATATATAGCATAAGCAGATTTGTCTTCCATGTTTCCTAAGGTTGCCCCTACAACTTTATTTGATGCATTTGTGTGTATATGGAAAGGTGATTCCCAATTGGGTCCTTTAACGATGGGTGCAATTGTCAGCTTTTATTTTAGCACTTCAAAGGCCTCTTCACATTTTTTTGTCCAATAAAATTCTGAACCTTTAGCCAGTAGCCCAAACAAGGATGAAGACAATTTACTAAAGCCTTTAATGAACCTTCTATAATACCCAACCAATCCAAGGAAGCTCCTAACATCTCTTTGATTTTGAGGAATAGGGACCCTTTTAATGATGGAAACTTTGTTGGGGTCAACCTATATCCCTTCCTTGGATATGCAACAGCCAAGGACAATCCTTGCATTCATCAAAAATTCATATTTTTCGAGACTTAATGAGAGATTCATCTCAATGAATTTCTTCAAGACTTTGCACATGTTAGAAATAGCTTCCTAGAAGTCATAACCATAAGGAGTGAAGCCATCTATGTATATCTCGACAGTGTCATGAATAAGGTCAGCAAAGATGCTCAAAACTGCCCTCTGGAAAGTAGCAGGTGCATTACACAAATCAAATGGAAGGACCCTATAGGGGAAGGTACCCCAAGGACATGTGAATGTAGTCTTGTCTTGGTTCTCAAGGTTGATTTGTATCTAGTTGTACCGACTAAACCCATTTAGAAAGGAAAATAATCTCTTTCTTGCAAGGCCATCCAAGACTTGGTCAATAAAAGGCAAAGGGAAGTGATCCTTCTTTGTAGCCTTGTGAAGTTCTCGATAATAAACATAGATCATCCACTTCCCATTTTTCTTAGGGAGTATGACGAAGGGGGACACCACCTCACTCTCTAAAATGGGGTATATGGACCATGCATCCAGTGGATTTTGTAATTTCTCATTCACAATGTCATTAAGAGTTGGATTTATCCTTCTTTGAGGTTGGTGCACAGTCTTGCATCCCTCTTTGATGTAGGTATGATGAGTACAAATTGAGGGATGCACACCTTTCATCTCCTTATAATCCCAAGCAAAGGCATCCAGGTGTTGCCTCAAAACACTGCATAGTTGTTATTCCGACTCGAATGAGAGGGAGGAGATGACGTTTAAAGTTATGGATGGGCTAATATCTACAACCTGGGAATGTTCTAAGTTAGGGTCAATAGAGCACAAATCAGTCTCAGGGTTACTCTCAGATTTCTTTATCAATTCCTCAACTAGCATGGTAGTGGGAGGTTGATTCTGTAAGATATGGTCAATAAGGTCATCTTAATCAAGTTGCCTCCCCCTATAATAGTGTCTAGTGTGCATACTGGGTAGAGGGATGCCTGGTAAAACAATTCTTCTTCTTCTTCCTCTAACCACAAGGGCAAGTCATACTCACTAGAAGGTTGAGCAGGGGGTACAAAACTAATTATTTTTATAGATGCCCATTCTGCATGGTCATGTTCCCAACCCTGTAGCTAATGTAGGCATCAATAGTGCCAAACCAAGTCCTTCCTAGGATGATATGATAGCCATTAAACTTGTTTTTTGGCTGGAGGACAAGGAAATCAATGGGGTAATCCTAGGAGTCAATGGAGACCATTACATGCTTAATAACTCTCTTAGGAGCTACTGTGGATCTAACTGTAAGCTACAATATTCTAGTGGTCTTCCTCAAGGCCCCTTGGAGATTGAGTTTGAGCATGGCTTCCTTGGTCATCACATTAATTTCAAACCCAAGTTCAATCAAGGTATTAGGGACCATAATGCCATAAATGTGTACATCCACTGTTGGGCTACCAGGGTCCAAGTACTTGACGGAGATTACCCTCCCAAGCATCACATCATACAATTGCTTGACAACATTGATAGTGGGGATATATCTTCTCCTTCTTCCAATCCTTTTGAAACACGCTTCCTTGATAATATTGTTGTAAATGGTGACATCTTTGATGGCCTAGAGAAGGGGTATTTTGACACACAAGTTCTTTGATTCTCCCAAAAGTTTTGACTCTTCTCGGGTGTGTTGTTTAGGTTGGATCAACTTCTCAGGGTAAGGAGGTGCATCGACTTGAGGGGCACTTTTTTTCTTCTATTCTTCAAGCTCTCTAGGTAGAGAAGGTGGGGGAACATCTTGAAGTACCTTGGGTGAACATCTCGAAGTGCCTTCCCAGATCAAAGGTTGATCTCTTGGATTTCCACAACATAAGCATGATAGGTTGTCTCCCCACTGTACACCTGTTGTGCCTGCTTATTGTTTGGGTTCAAATTAGGTTGAGAAGGAAGTTGAGGTTGCTTAGGTGGGTTATGTTGAGAGAGTTGTGTTAAGGTGGAAGTGGAGGCATTAAATCAAGAGGTTGGGTTGTTTGAGGCCTCCACCATTGTGACGAGTTGCCCCATTGAGGAGGTTGAGGTGGATATGGCTAGAAAGGATGATTAATAAGTTGAGGAGGATATTGAGGAGTATAGGGCCTACGAGAAGGTATGGGTTATTATTAATGAGTGAAAGGGTACCAAGGTTGGAAGGGTGCATTTTGATTTGGATTTTAAGGAGGATAATGTGCAACTTGCATGCCTTTTTTATATGGTCGAGGGCCTTGAGGCCTCCTTTGGTTAATGAAGTGAGTTGTTTTGAGCCACCTTCTACCCCTTGATATACAACTTTCAGGCCTGAAAAAGTAGTACATATTCCTGTTGCATGGTTTTCCTCACAGACCTAGCATACTTCTATGACATTCAATGGGCCCTCATTCCTAGGATGTATCTTAGTGCCTCTAGGGAAAAAGAGAGCTAGTGATATTTTTTCTTCCTCTTGCTTAATTTTAACCTACATAGTATCCATCTATAAGGTAAGGGTATGTAACATTTCACACTTAAAATATTCCAACATACTTCCTATCTCAAGTTTGATGGTTGATGCAGAGGGAGATGAACTAACCAAGAATTAGCTAGACCTTCCCTTTTTCCTAACAACCCTAGAGTGATTTCTCAATACTATCTTGATGTCATCATAAGGAAATTGATAGATGTATCCTCCAGATAGCATGTTGAGGTATCCATTACATCCTCCATGATCCCTTGAAGAAGAACCAGCTTGAGTGACTCGAGGTCAAGGGTACAATTAGCTCTCTTATAATTGAGTTGGAACCTTTCCTCACATTCCTTTAAAGATTCATCTAGCCCTAGTGTCATCCTAAAGATTTCCTCATTTATTTCTTTAGAGATACAGTAATACTTGTACTTCTCATTCAAGGCTTGCTTAATTTGGGCCTAGGTGGTGATGTTGCCTCTAGGCAAACCCATAAAACAATGCAAGGATGCATCTTTGAGGGTAGATGGAAACAACTTCAACTTATGCTCATCAAAGGTATTGTCATAGGTCCTATAGACAACAACAAATTAAAACATGAAGGTATCAAGGTCTTAAGAGGTTAGGCCATGGAAATGTGGACGGGTAACAAGAATTATCTGTTTTCAACAATGGTGTGGGTAGGCAAGGTGGGATCTTCTTCTCCTATGGGTTCCTAAAAAATTTCAGGTTCCTCACTTTGAGGGTTTTCTAACTCCCTTGCAGACAAAGAGGGAAGTTCATAGTCACCTAAGAAGAATGAAGGTTGAATTCTTCAAGGGGTGGGGGTTTTTGGTAGGAATTTCCCTTGACTATCCCTACTCCTACGAGGCATGAAATAAATAACTCTCTCTCTCTCTCTCTCTCTCTCTCTCTCGCTATATATATATATATAATTTTTTTGTTTCAAATTTCAAACCAATAGTACTGATGCAAAATAGAAAGGAAAAAAAAACAAGAAACTTCTAAATAGAAACAACACCTACTTTGACACCTCCCAAACAACGGAGCCAAAATGTGATGAGCCCTGGTATTGCATCAAGGATGCTGCAACTCCCAAGGCTTCTCAACTTCAATTATTAACCCTGGGTTCATACAAACTTAGAGTTGACAGTACTATATGCACAATAGGTTAAGTTCTACTCATGTCACCCTTAGTCATTAGATCAGATCAAGGCACACAAAGACCACTCCTCCAACTAACTACAAAAAGAATTTATATGAAAGCATATCATGGTTGCCAGGGAATAAACATGATTCTAATCACAAAAAATACCATTCATTAAATGTGAATACTAATTGCAATTGCTTGAAAGGAACAAACTATACTAGTTGCAAAAACAAACTATGTTATTATAACTGCACACTTAATCAAATCATTGTCTATTTACATGAAATAAACTATGCTATTATATTTTCACACTTAATAAAATCAATGTCTACTTGCATGAATCACTAATCTAATTGAAACTTGGTTGAGAAAAAGGAATTAAACCCACAATACATAATCATGAAAAAAAAGATCTACTTGTTGTTGTGTGTTTGCATTGGAGGAAGGACATAGTTGGAGTGGTCTTGGAGTCTCCTTAATCATGAAATCAATTATGTTATTTTATTTGCACACTTAATAAAATCAATGTCTACTTGCATGAATCACTAATCTAATTGCAACTTGGTTGAGAAAAAGGAATTCAGCCCACAATACATAATCATGAAAAAAAAACAAAAAACAAAAAAAACAGAAACAAAAACAAAAAACAAACAACAACAACAACAAAAACCATTCATTAAATGTGAATACTAATTGCAATTGCTTGAAAGGAACAAACTATGTTATTATAATTGCACACTTAATCAAATCATTGTCTACTTACATGAAATAAACTATGTTATTCTATTGCACACTTAATAAAATCAATGTCTACTTGCATGAATCACTAATCTAATTGAAACTTGGTTGAGAAAAAGGAATTCAACCCACAATACATAATCATGAAAAAAAAACAAAAAACAAAAACAAAAACAAAAACAAAAAACCAAAAAAAAACAAAAAAAAAAAAAAAAAAAAAAAAAAAAAAAAAAAAAAAAAAAAAAAAAACAAAAACAAAAACAAACAACAACAACAACAAAAACCATTCATTAAATGTGAATACTAATTGCAATTGCTTGAAAGGAACAAACTATGTTATTATAATTGCACACTTAATCAAATCATTGTCTACTTACATGAAATAAACTATGTTATTCTATTTGCACACTTAATAAAATCAATGTCTACTTGCATGAATCACTAATCTAATTGAAACATGGTTGAGAAAAAGGAATTCAACCCACAATACATAATCATGAAAAAAAAAAGATCTACTTGTTGTTGTGTGTTTGCAGTGGAGGCAGGACATAGTTGGAGTGGTCTTGGAGTCTCCTTAATCATGAAATCAACTATGTTATTCTATTTTCACACTTAATAAAATCAATGTCTACTTGCATGAATCACTAATCTAATTGCAACTTGGTTGAGAAAAAGGAATTCAGCCCACAATATATAATCGTGGAAAAAAAAAAAAGAGTCTAATCTACTTGTTGTTGTGTGTTTGCAGTGGAGGAAAGACATAGTTGGAGTGGTCTTGGAGTCTCCTTAATCATGAAATCAAAGGTTGGGGACATTATTCAACTTCAAAATGCAAGATTCAAGGTCCTAGGGAAAATTTGGTTGGATTTAGGCAGTGTTACAGAGTTGCTACAGGAAGCCCTGTTTTACTACAAGAGTGAGTCTGAGAGCTTTTTGAGGTCAAGGATGGTATCCTGAAGGTGAAGGAAGGTGGATGAAGGTGAACTAAGGATGTGTTAGGCATTTTTCCAAGCCTACCATCCCTTGGAGACCTATCTTGAAAAAACATTCATGCCCATGGTGTCCTTCATTGGCCTTGAAAGGATAATCTCGGTGATAGAGTTTGAGAATAGTATGAAATCTCCAGGATCAGGAGAGTGGAAATGCCTAAGTGGATGTGGATTAGTGGGAAAATCCTTTCAAGTCACTTGGAAGGCCCTGTAGACCAACAATCATAACATGCATCTACTGATCGATATATTGTAGTGAGATAAATCAAGGTGGAAAAGATGAGTTGAATTTTATTTCTTCAAGATCTACTCTATCCTACAATGTGCATCTAATATGATTTCCAAATCAATGTTGCTAATCTCTAAGCTACAGGAACTAACCATGCAAAATAATCTCAATCCAAAACTTAGTAATTTGTAAGAAATCATAAACACATGTTCTTGGCTTGTGTTGTAGAGTCTTCAACCACACTTCCCACAAGGGAGGTGGTAGTCCAACTTGCAACTGCACTTTTGCAATATAGTCCATACTTGAACAAATAATAAAAAAAAAGACTTGAACAAATAACAAGAAATAATACAGGAGAGGGACAAAAGCCTCTGGGTTGGGCCTAATCCCAAGGGTTTCAACCATGTAAAGAAAACTCAAATGTAGGCCAACAGTAAGCTTTCCATTAATAGAAAATAAGAGTCACATACATCATATCAAGATGAAAATAATAGTGTCAAGCTCTTGGCTCTCAATAGATAACCTATCTCCAACAAAAGTTTGAATCATAATGAGCCCTTAGGCTTTTTTATTAATATAGAAAGTGGTTGAGTGGCAGCTCACGTGGAAGGAGGATTGCTTCCCTCCAAAATCTCAAAATTGGTGGATCTAGTTCCCTTGGATCTTCTCATGCACTTGAATTCCTCGGCTGCCAGTGCACTTCGAGCTGTTGGTGAGGAGTATTTGGTCTCAAGTCGAGTTGGAGAATTAATGTAGTGGAAAAGCCTCCTATATTCTCTCTAGATGCCTCCAACAAGCCTCTACATAGTAAATATCTCCAAAAATGCTTCTTTTTCCTACATAATGTTGAGAAATGTGCAACAAGAAATGTTAAATTTAAAATGTGCTAAAAATAGACCTGCTAAAAATAGCATGTCTAAAAATAACAGTTTGGCCAGTGAGGTCATTGGCCACATTGGGTGAGAG
>APFE030837454.1:61563-138558 GCA_000404065.3 Pinus taeda | reverse complement strand
AGTGTTTTTGTTCCAAGTGTTGTTGGAGCAAGTGGACCGGGTAGATGTGTTGCATGCAGAACATTCCAGAGTTACAGGATTAGGTTCGAGAGAAAACCTTTCTTGTTGAGAGGGAGTGTTGAAAAATGTGCAACAAGAAATGTTAAATTTCGAATGTGCTAAAGATAGACCTGCTAAAAATAGCATGTCTAAAACTAGTAGTTTGGCCAGTGAGGTCATTGGCCACATTGGGTGAGAGGTGAAACTGCTAAAAATAGAAAGTTCTAAAAATAGCATTTCTCCATCCCTTCCTATTTATAATAGTCCCTAGTCTATCTATAGGAAGTAAAATTAATTTTGGTCTTAACAATAGTTGGAAATATTAATTAATTAATACAGTTGAGCTAATTAGTTAAGGAAATTCGAATTTGAAGTCTTTGTGAGCATGCACATGAGTTGCCCCACTGATTGAGGAATTTATCCTTAATTTCCTCCACTGATTGAGGGAATAAGTATGAGTTCTATAATGAGAGAATCAGTTGACTTAGTTCTAACTAGTCAAAGTCGTCCAGTTAGATTATTTTAACAAGTTGGTTAAATTAATAAAGATATTAGGTTTGTAATGCTTGCCATGCATGTGACACTATTATTAGATAACTGAGAATTCACTATGGATAATTGTGCCATGTCAGTTCTATCCAAAGACCCAGTTGGAGATCAGATGTTGGGACAATGTACTGATCAGATGCGTTGGATATTTCTTAGTAATTATCCTTGCATGGAGTAAGGGATCTATTATAGGAGATTGGAGGACTTGTGGCCTATATATTGAGGCCTAGGTAGTCCATGATTTTCATCTTCTGATTACAGAGAGAGCAGGATAGCTTTTGATCTTATTCTTTTTTTATGTTGTTGAAGATCTCCACTTGATTGATAATACAGAGTTGGGGTTTTAGGCTGGTGCTTTCCCCAGTGATATATTTTGTGTTATGTGTAATTGATTCCTTCTTATCAGTTATATGTGTTCATGCTTGATGTTGATCATGAAATTTATTTTGCTTCTGCTTAATATTTTGTAGACGTAGAACAAGTATTATGCTTTAGGGCATTGCATATATCAGTTTGTTCCACAGGTGAAATTTCTACACATAATATCCACATTAGGCCACGAAATATGACAAGCGCCCTTTAACCTTCCTACTAAGCACATTATGGCTAAAAAAGTAAATTAATATGAGAGAAAGAGATTTTAAGGGTTGGAGGATATCACAATGAACCTCAAAATATACCTATTGATGGGACCCATCATTTGTCTTATACACTTTTGCAACTAGGTCTTTGAATTTTGGTCTTGGAGTAATCTACAAAGGATAGTAACTATATTCTTGGAATGTCATTGTAGAGATCCAGTCCCTTGTAACATAGGTACCCCAATCATTTGATCTTCAAGCTAGAGTATAATCCATAAAGATGAATAGATTCAGTCTTCAATAGAGATGTACATTATGGTCACAATATGTTTATATTTATTTCTTCTATATGCCATGTCACATAGATATATTTTTTTATTCCTTTAGATGTGTGATCATAATTCTTCCACATAATTTCAGTCCCTTCATAGACAAAGTGATTAGGACTTTACACTAGTATTACAAATACAAACTCAGAGTTTTACTTGAATCAAACTCAGACTAGATCATACTCAATCTTCTACTCTAGGTCAAACAACAAAGAACTAATTCAAATGATAATGTTTCGGTAAATCCACAGAGAATATCAAGATTCTTTATATTATTTACAACAAAGAGAGGATTTACTTTGGCCCATAACTTCGATTAAGCCCATTAATTAGATCCACATATTTGTAATGTTTAGATTTAATTGTGATTTTGGTCCAAGAAACAATTTTTCTTCGCATAAGTTTGGAGATGAATCATCTTGGTCATCTATAGAGAATTATGTGCTAGTATTTGGTTCCAAAAATGTAGCTTATAACTTCAACGAAGCACAACAAATCAAGGTTTTGTTTTGAATAGAATTTTGACCTTCTTCCTTATATCACATACTTCTGGTTATTTTACTTGTACTTGAAGCTATTACTATTTGCTTCCATAGTGATGACAAATTTGGACTTGCTGCAGATTTTATAGAGAATGTATTCGGCCTTTATAGGGTTTATGACACAAAGATATGTTCATAACTCAAACTTCTTCTACTTTATTCACAAAGATACTATGCTTGGACTTGATCTTGTTTCATAGAGACAATAAGGCTTGGACCAATCATTTCCATAAACTCGGACCTATGTAGTATGCTCAGACTTCTATTGAGGCAACAAATTTGAGCTTATAGATTTGTAGTCATAAACAAACTTGGACCTCGAACTTTTGGTCTAGTAAATTAGAGAATAGTTCAGAATTCTCCACAGAGATGGGTAAGCCTAGTCTTATTCAACTTATTCAATCTTATGTTCTTGTATCATAGAGATCAACTCGGGTATCACATAGGTATAGTTTTGATTTCCCATGGAGATTGCATTTTGGACTTCAACTTAGAGAAATATAATTCATAGTGCTTTCTTGATACTTGCCTTTTAGCCTTTTGCAATGTTATCTTCCAGAATTCTAGTACTTGCTTTTTACTTCATAAATGTTAATAGTAGAAATCCTTGTGCATCTTAAGAAGGGGATAAATTTTGTAAAGGTGTCTTTAAGAATGTTGATGTTTATGAGCAAGATTGTTGGGTGAGAACTTGATGATGATTCCAAGAGCCTTCAATGATGTCTTTAAGTGAGTTGTTAAGAGGGTGTCTTTTTCAAACCTTCCGTTTGGAGAGATGATTGTTGAAATATTGCCTTAAAATAAGCCAACTAGAAGTGATCTTCAAATTGTCTTTCCTTTACCTAAGCTCTAATACCATGTCGAGAAATCAATAGAATTGCATATTAGCATAGATTTCTCTTACTTTGATAATTACTTGTGAATGTTTGTTGTCTTCTTATTAAAATTTATGTTCTCTTTTTCATCAAGCAATTACCAAAAATACAAAACATGAATATCACAAGAGACAAAGAAAATAAGAAGTTAGGCTCCAAGCCAAGGCAAAACCCAACAAGGGGGAAAATCCAAGAAAATTCTCTTCCTATAGAATCAGATCAAAGTGAGATACCTAAGACCCAAGACCAAGACTTCTACAAAGATCCCAAGTCAGCTCTCCTTCAATTCCCCTCAACAAGTCAAAGTCAATAAAATTCAACGTTAGTCAAACATCTAAAATATGGTCATCTTCTGAAATTTTGGGCCTACAATTCCATAGAAACTAGCTTAGAAACCTCGCATGTGAGAACAAAATTAGGGCAGAAACAAAAATTTTCTTTCTCCTTAGACTTGACTCTTTCTCTCTTTTGACTTTCTCTCTAAAATTCTTCTTTTCTTGGCACATAAATTGAAGTGGTTAGTGAGTGTTGCAATGAGGTCGAACCGCTCTCTATATATACACATCCAGGTGGTCGAATAGGTGCCTTTCTAGGCTGACTCGTCTAGGAGAACCGACTTGGGTTGTGGATAACAAATTGACTTCTTTTGAATCAAAACAAATGAATTTGTTTCATACAAATGGTCCAAATGGGAATTTGACTCAATAATTTTTCTTTAACTCATGACATTTTTCTTTGGACTCAAATAACCCTATAAGCATGAAGAACATGCGTTGACTAATTAAAATAATAATATTTTTTATTTTTTATTTTCTTTTTTCTTTTACATGAAATACATATAAGTACAATGATAATTATGAAGATCAAACCTAGTTACATTTTCAATATTCTTAACCTATATCTTTATGTGGAAGAGTTTGGTCATTTTGTTCTCTTCCTATTGTTGAAGGCTACTCAGATTCACCTCCTTCTGCACTGATGTACTGACAATATGCTCATCCACATATGAGTTGCTTTCAACCTGGTTTCTTGAATTGGTGGCCATGAGATTATTCTTCTTATCGTTTTTCACTTTATTCTTTAGGTTAAGCTTTGGATGTAACTTTCAGTATTTCTCATTTGCATGGCCATCAATGTTGTTGTGGTTGTTGGGATCTTTGCACTGGTGTGTTGTGGTTGCCATGTTTTTATGTCTTCCCCCTTGCCACTTCTTCTTCCCCTCCTTAAAAGTGTCCCATTTCTTAGTCTTCTTCGATCCACTTGATTTCCCTTTCTCGAGGACTATGTTCATCAGTTACTGTGCCTATACACAAGCCTTGCAAATTGATTTAGGCTTGAATAGCATTAGTTTCTTTCACGGATGGTTGTGTAGGCCCACCAACTACTTGAGGAGTACATCTAGGTTCTTTTGGGGAGATGCCCAACATTATGGCCATCTTTCTAAATCCATGGTGTACTCATGTATGCTCTGCCCTAACTTCTATCTGGAGTAGTGCCACTAGATCCATTAGTCCTACAATTCCATAACAACTGGCTCAGAAAACTCGCATGTGTGAACACAAATTAGGGTAGAAACAAAAAGTTTATTTATATATATATTGACTCTTTCTCTCTTAGAATTCACTCTTTCTCTCTAAAATTCTTTTTTTCTTGACACATAAATTGAAGTGGTTAGTGAGTGCTTGAATGAGGTCGAACTTCTCTCTATAGATACACATCCAGGAGGTCGAATAGGTGCCTTTCTAGGTTGAGTTGTCTAGGAGAACCGACTTGGTTTGTGGATAACAAATTGACTCCTTCTGAATCAAAACAATTTTTTTTTATTCATACAAACCATCCAAATGGTACTTTGACTCAATAATTTTTCTTTGACTCCTGACATTTTTATTTTGACTCTATAACCCTACAAGCATGAAGAACATGCTTTGACTAATTAAAAAAATAAAAATAAAATTCTTCTTTTTTCTTTTACATGAAATACATATAAGTACAATGATAACTATGAAGACTGAACCTAGTTACATTTTCAACATTCTTAACATGTATCTTTATGTGGAAGAGTTTGGTCATTTCGTTCTCTTCCTGTTGCTGAAGGCTACTCAAATTCACATCCTTTTGCACTGATGTACACAAAACTTGTTCATCCACATCTAAGTTTATTTCAACCTGGTTTCTAAAATCGATGGCCATGAGATTATTCTTCTTATCCTCTTTCATTTTATTCTTCGGGTTAACATCTGGATGTAACTTCCAATACTTCTCCTTTGCATGGCCATCAATGTTGTTGTGGTCGTTGGGATATTTGCATTGGTGTGTTGTGGTTGGCATCTTTTTATCTTTTCTCCCTTTCCACTTATTTTTCCCTTCCTTAGAAGCGTCACATTGCTCATTCTTCTTCGATCCACCTGATTTCCCTTTCTTCAGGACTATGTTTGTCAGGTATTGTCCTTGTACACGAGCCTTGTCAATCGATCTAGGCTTGAATGAGATTACTTTCTTTCATGGATGATTGTGTAGACCCACCAACTATTTGAGGAGTACATATAGGTTCTTTTGGGGAGATGCCCAACATTATGGCCATCGTTTTGAACTCCATGGTATAATCTTGTATGCTCTACCCTAACTTCTACCTGAAGTAGTGCCACTAGATCCATTGGTCCTCTACATACCCAATAGGGTAAAATTGTGACTTTATGAGGGTTTTTAATTCCTCCCACTTAGTCACTGGATGATCACCCTCCAACCTCAAGGTCTCGGTGTGTCTTTCTCACTAAGTTGGGGATTAACCCTTTAATTTCAACCGCGCAAATGAAATCTTTTATTCTTCCTCAATATGGTGGACATCAGAATACACTTCTAATTGTTGCAACCAATGATCTCAATTTAGAGCATTGATCTCACATTAGTACAACTTGATATTGACCTTCACTTTTGTTTTGAACAGGGACTATGAATGATTCACAACACTCAAAATGAGTTGATATTTTTTGGCTCATTTCTTCAGTTGGTTCTCTATTTCTTCTCAATCTCATGATCTATCCTCTACGTTAGAACCCCCATATTCTCCAAAGAGTCCAATATTTTTTCTCATGGTCGACATGAGGATATTTACATTATGATTTATATCCGCGACTTGTACATCTTGCAGCAAAAACCTCTCCTCAACATGATTAAGAGGTTTATTCACATATTCATTGGCCATGACTAAGGTTTTACGACTTTTGTCTTAACTAATCTAGATCCACTACAAATATTTACAATATACCCAAAGGGTATTGCTCTTATATCAATATGATCCATAAATTTTTGTGGCTATTCCATTAGACAGTTCATCGCAACAGATTTGATAAAACTATATTTAAAATGATGAAATCTACAATATTAGGTTTTTATTTCTCTTTATATTCCTCGATTTGTAGATTATTTTTAATTGTGTATGCATGTAAATTAAAATTATGCAGAGAAAAAAGATCAATAAAATAAAAACTCACAATCCATGATCTGACACAAGATATGATCTAGGAAACCCTTTCGGGAAAAAACCTAGCTGGAATGTGAGGCTGCTCTACTCTCTTTCTTTGAATATAAAATGGTTGTGAGTACAACGAAATATGACATGTGTCCCAATGGGCTACTACATGGAACAAATCCTCTTCGTGTGCTCTATATCATATCCCTCTTAGGTACTTTTAGTCATCTATGGAACAAATTTACTCCAAAATAATGGAACCCCCTTTTCCTCCTAGTGGCCTGATTATAACACGACCCGATAGCCTACTAGTGTTTAGGTTTGACTACCTAAAATCTTAACCAAAGTTACAATGTGGTCTCTTCTAGAGTTTTCTTCATGATAATCACATGGCTAGCTCCTTTACCATGAATAATGGGGGCTAACATGGCATCCTTTCGAATTATGGTGGTGAAAACAAGAATTTCAACTTTTGAGCGGCATAACTTTTGCATATAGACTATGATTGAGGCCATTCTTGCGCCATTGGAAAGGTATTTGTGTTTAGAATATGAAAGAAAGGTGCATGCTAAAAAATCGAAGTTTTACCCCCCAAAAATGTCATTTGATGGTTGAAAATTCTCCCGAAAGGTTTTAGACCCATATTTGCCAAATTGGATCATGTCAGTAAAAATGCTCATGTGAGCTAAATCCTCCACTTTTTCCACTCTAACAACATTGAAATGGATGACTAAATATAATTATCCAATCCATATCAACAAACAATCACATAGGTTGTACATACCCACACACAATGGAAGCGGTACGTGGAGGACTTAGAAATAATCAAATTGTTATAAGTAGAAGAGATTTCTTGAAAACTTTAATGGCCTTATTTTATTAGAATTTATTCTTAATCTCATAATTTATTTTTATCAACAAAAGCAACAAAAAAAATGTTTTTAACTATTTTTTATATGTATTGAAGCAAAGCCCTCCTAAAGCACCAAGGGTTAGCTCAACTGATCGAATCCTCGTTGTTAAAGTACCTCGTCGATCGGGAGGTCACAGGGTCAATTCTCCTCGACGCCCTTGGGGTTAGGCTTAGCTAGTAAGCTGCGGGGCTTGATCCCCTTCGAGGCTGATCAACTCAGTTCTTTCCTATGGGGAAAAAAGCAAAGCCCTTCTCATAGAAAAGGCTTCCCTTTTTTTTAGCAAAGGCCTTGTGCATTGTTGTGCACACTTCATCTTTGAAGAATTAAGAGCCATTGGTGACTTTGAATCATTTATTGTTGAAAAATATGTTGTAATATTATTTATGTATTCATTTTTAGCATTTTTGGAGACAGGTTGCGACTGTTTACTCTTTCAACTTATTTAAATTATTTATGAGTAGAGGTATTGCTTACACTATTGTTAATGACTAGATCTTTTTTTGGTAATTTTATTATTGGTCTAGTCAGTAATATTATATGAATGATGTATCGAATATTACTTCATTTAATTGTTGATGTGAATGATTTATTCTTTACAAATTATTTCAAAGACTATTTAAATTTGATAAGTTGTTTCTTTTTTTAAACAATCACTATTCATAATTCATACTTTGTTCAAACTATGTTCTTGTTGTAGGATGATATTAGAATATATTAATAAATTTCATTTCTACATTTAGATATGATTACATTTAGAATTTAGGAAAACTTTCACTAAGTCTCTGATCAATGAACAATCACCTTTAGTGGAAATTGGGCCCACATATCGATGATTATGGCCATCCCAAACGAAAACAGATCTATTTTGGAATATTGATCATGTATTTTCTTTTATTGCTGACCAGGACAACTTCTAGGCACCAAAAAGTGGTGAAGGAAACCGAATGTCCATGGAAAATCTTGGAACATTAAACTCCACCTTTCTTTCTCTCATTTCATAAAAACAAATTGAGGCAACATTTGATGACATTATACCCATATTTTGTTGAAAGGTTGTCTACAATATTATATCTAAAGTTACCGCCTAGCACATTAAATCCATCTTCAAAAATTTCTACCCAATGAAACATTTGGGTTCTTACACGGCAAACAAATTTATGGTGTGATCTTTATTGCACAATGGAACCTTCACTCCACCAAATCATAATGTTACCCAATCAAGTATGGTAACACTATCCACTTCCATGTCTGTGGGCCTTTCTTGATGTGACCCTCTTTTGCTTGATCTTTTAATTTTGGAAGAAGTAACAATAGGGGACCTTTCTAGGCTAACAGGAGGGGGTATTTCTTCTACGTGATCTCCACCTAAAGATTGTTCATTTCTCTCTCCTTATATTGTAATCATTTAATGTCTTTTGTGGGCTAAGGAGGAACTCTAATGGTTTTGTGGAGTCGAAGAGGTTGCGCATTAGTGCAGTGTTTCCCTCTTTTCTCGGTTCTTTCCTCAGAGTTGGTACTTGCTTCACTAAATAGATAATATTTTGGTACTATTCTTTCCTTCTCCTTTGGCGCTCCAGCTTGATTCTCTTGACTTCCTTCAATGATTTTCATGAAAAAATTGCCATACCATACGATTGCCAAATTCCTTGAAAATATGCCCTCATGATCAAATCCTTGGGTGGATTAAGCTTCAATTAAATTTAAAGGCTTTAATATTTCATATAATTCTCCCACATGTGCATAATTATTCACAATAACATTTTCAACAACAAATAGGAAATAAATTATTTCTTCTTTTCCCATCAAACATAATTGACAAGGAATGGTACTATCTACAAACTTCCGCAACAATATACTTACCAAAACAAACATGGGAAGCAATAGTGGCTTGTTGTCGTAACCATAAATCCTAATGTATGTATGAGTTTCCTCTTTGATTTTCACTTGTTTTCCACAAAGGATTTGTTAAGCTTATGAAGATATCCTTTGGGGCTTATTTCATATGAGCATGTGTCTGAATTCTTTGCCAACTTGGTACCAAATAAGGTGAAAGAGGAATGGAGCCTTGTGTCTCCATAGAAAATGGTACCATAATGCATTGGTTCCACTTCAAAATTTATATTCCTCTTGTGGAGTACACCATTGAATAAATTGCAAAAAAACATTGGCCATTACCAGGGGGGTTATCATTAAGAATCTTTGGGTCTTTTGAAAATTAACCATTTGGAAGAAAATCACATCAGAGAGATAACCTCCACCTAGTCAAAGATAAAATCCTTTTAAAAGAAAAGTATAACATATACAAAATTGACTGGGACACCTTAGAAATTGATTCACACCCCATGGCCTAGGTGAACAACGAGGAGGAGCCTTTATAGGCTCTCCTAATATGGGATAGCAATATACGACTAGCTGGCTCTGACATGTGTCAATTAGAGAATAAATTCTAGATGATACTCATCCTGCCACCCTGAGAATCTATGAATGCATCAACCTCAGGTAATATGAGTTGCATGTTTGGCTCTAGCAATAAATGAGAGGTAACAAATCTCTGACATGTGTCAATTAGAGAATAAATTCTAGATGATGCTCATCCTGCCACCCTGAGAATCTATGAATGCATCAACCTCAGGTAATATGAGTTGCATGTTTGGCTCTAGCAATAAATGAGAGGTAACAAATCTTAATTTTGGATGATATTTTTTCACTACATTTTATTTACAATTTATAATTTCCACATTTTTTTAGGTCCCATCAAATGGTGATGTTTCTTAACATCTTAGCATTAAATCGATTTATGCATTATTTTCTACACTTATTTTTATAAATTTCATGAGATTATTGATAATTTTAATACAAAAGTTAAGATTGGTGCTATTAGATATTTATAATAAAAACATGATCTATATATAAATAGAACATGCTTATGATTTTTTATTTGCTTTCAAACATTATCAATGACTTTATTATAAATTATCTTTTTAAGTAAACCATTTATGAAGCCCATTTTAATACATAATAAATAGTCTTAACACAAAATGTGATAATATTTTCATGAGTTTTAAGGGAACCATAATAAAAATTTCCTAAATAATTTCAATTAGAAGCTAAAGGTTAATGTGCCCATAACTACAAGTGCAAGCTAGAAAGCCCAATCCCATTGAAATTTTGAAAGTTGAGGAATCCATAAAAATATAAGCTTTACGCACATGTTGACACAAACTAAAAACCAAGATTCAAAGTGACAAATTAGCATAGAAAACCCATAAACACATGGGTATATGTAAGCTCCCCCACGAAGGTTGTGATATTAAAAGATGGAGTTGGCCCCTTTTACATAGCTCAAAAAATGGGGGCATTCTCATTGATTGCTTATGGTTGCATAGCAATTTGCTTGTGTGTGTAATCAATTGAATTAATCATCTTAAATAAGAAATAGGCATTTCTTTTATTTTATGTTGGAAATATTGAAAGGGGGTGAATCAATATTTCTTTCAATTGCTATATTATGCCAGTTAGATTTTTCACATGTAAGAATCATGATTAATACTAGAGTATTAATCGTGATCACACACACACACACATATATTGTAACACCCTCATCCCACATGTACCCAAGTAACTGTCCAACCCGGGTAAATATGCGACGAGAGGCCACTATAATGGGATTCAACCTCCTAAGTCACCTTAAGGAAGTGGAATCAACGGAAACACACCACACAATATTCCACATCAACAACATAACTTCCATGAGCCATCCCAACCACTCAGGTAACCAACATCGGAGACCAACTGAAGTTTTATACCATTAAACCCCTAGACGCTCCCTTGATATGGATAAGGGTGTGTCTGGGAGGCTACAGACACTCCCACAACCTAGGTATGCATGTGTCTAGGGACTTTTCTCCTCAGACCTGTGCCTGCGATTCTAAGATTTGTGCCACTTTTTTAGGCTCAGAGCCTAGTTCACTGCCCATAACTCAATGACACATTCAGAAATGAATTTACACAATAGAACAATGATACATTTGTAGAAACATTGATAATGACTAGATTGGACCCCTACTAGCCATGACAGGAATTTCGTCAAACATGTCACAAATATGTAATATATAGGTTTAACCAATAGATCTGAGCATAGGGGTCACATACTTATCTAAAAATCGCTAAGAAGCATTGTTCCCTTATATCATTAGTTGCATTATCATCTATTAGGTCATAGATACATTGTTGATTCATTTTCAAATCAAAACATGAGGAGAGCCATACATCATCACTGTCATAATACATGCTTAAATAACCAACATAATAACAACAAAAACATCAAGGATACATCAGCCATAGAATCCACATATAAACTAATACATTTACACATAAGATACCAAGGAAAGAACCTCCTATTAATGAATGCAAAAGCCAACGCGGTATGGGACTACAACGTTCCACCCAACCATAGATTGGCTAAGACAAATCTCGCTTTAGCCAACCACCCTCGTGCCATATTCCAAGCATGAATGTGAGACTCAAACCAAAAGAACCAACCAGGGCATCCTAATGCTAAAACACCTCACCCTCATCAATAAAAACCAGGCTTTACCACAATCCACACTGGATCACTAGGCCAACACAATAAACATGTAATATCAAGCTTTACCATGACCTCCACCAGATCACTAGGCCAAAAAAAGCATGAATGCCACCAGATTTCTCCACCTACATCGTGAGGAATTTTCCCATCTCCTAGTCTCTCAGGATTTACTGCAATCCACACTGGATTAGTAGGCCATAACCGAGACACCAGTCTCTAAGCTTTACCGCAATCCACATCGGATTATTAGGCCCTAACCGAGACTCCACTCTCCAGGATTTATCATACATCCCATACTGGGATTACTAGGCCTGATGGAGAGCACCCACCTCTAGGGTTTACCATATATCCCGCCATTCATCTCTTGAGGATTCCTAGGCCCACCGAGGCACACAATACCTAGATTTACCACAACCCACAATCCGGTTCAGGGGTCACTATGCCGGTGGCTTTACAACAATCCACAATCTGGTTCAGGGATCTCTAGGCCATGTGTTCTTTCTTTCAAAGATCCACCTCACTCAACTTCAAATCCATTCGGCAATCCAACTCAACCAAAACATGAGAACCCCATCACACCGTGGCTATCTGGAAATGGCAAGGCTAGGCTAAAAACATTGTCACATCTAGCAAAACCCATGCCATGGCAACAAAGAACCACATGTAATAACATCCATTCCAAATCTAGCGAGGAAAACACACATGCAAATTGATATCTGTAAATAATCCTAATGTAGCTGCTTGATCCTGCTCTTCCTTGCTTGCTCCTTCCTTCCTCTTGCCTCCTTTTCCTTTCTTGATCCAATGCCAAAGTGCTCCAAGAAAAATCTAAGTGTCAAAGAGTGAGAGAGAGAGAGAATAATGAGAGAGCTCCAAAACTAAATTGACAAAAGGTTACACTCACCAAGCCTGAGCAAAATCTTGGGCCAAAATCTTGCCAACTAATCCTCATAATCCTTTTTTAATCGATGAAGCCTCTATTTTCTTCATTTTCCATTATTTTCCTTCATTTTCCTCCTCACATGCAACATGTGACCTTTCACCTTCCTTTTCTCCTAATTTCCATTATTTTCATAAATAAAGTGCCAATTAATGCCATTTTTCCTTTTCAAAGTCTTTGCCATTGCCTTTGCCAATTTCCTTTAGCCATAATAACTGAAATGAACATCGACTAGGAGATTTTGTCCAACATTCAGCTTGGAATACGTGTCCCATGGCTGTGGTCTTATATTTTTTTACATGGATTTTTACCAGGGTTGTTATATATGTGTGTGTGTGTGTGTGTGTGTGTGTGTGTGTGTGTATGCATAAGCATATGTATATGTATGATTAAGAATAATAATGAGGACTCCAATCCTTCTTTACAAAATTCAAGCTCCAACTTATACAATATGATATTCAAATTCTTCAAGGAATCAACCTTGAATGAGGATACCAATTCTCTTAATCAAATCCAGGCACAAACCTGGTCTATATGAGGACTCCAATCCTTCTAGGCTCCAACCAAATTACTTCCAAAATACTTTCTTCAAGGTGTATCAAATTTTCTCCAAGGTCTCTTCAATAACTGCTCCAAAAGGTCTTTAAGTTTTCTTCAACAAATGTCTTCAAGCCGACTCAGCAAATGTCTTCAAGTCTACTCAACAAATGTCTGCCAAGATCTCTAATAATTGCTCCAAAAGTTCTTCAAGAAGTACTCCAAAGATTGGTCTAGGGTCACTCCAAGGACTGCTCCACAAATATTTCTAAGGTCACTTCAAGGTCTCATGATCAAGGTTTCTCAAATATTTGCTCAAATTATACTCAAGGAACTTCCTTCAAGGAATGCGTCGGGGTCTCATCCAAAGTTTGCTCAATAAACTACAAGACTGCTCCAAAAAAAGCATTCTTCAAAAGGTCGATCCAAATTTTCTCAACAAGGTTGGTCCAAAAACTACTTAAAGGATTTCAGAGATATATCCAAATGGTTTCTTTAAGATGCTTCAAACAAGGGTTCAAGAATGCTACAACAAGGTTGCTTTAAAGATCTTCAATAACAACTCAAAAAATATGCTCTTAGTTTGCTTCAAAAAGGGGCTTTAATGACCTCAAGGGGCAGCTCCAAAATGTCTCCAATGGCTGCTCAAGGTTGCACCTAGAAACAACCTAAATGATACTTCAACAAGTCAACTACAAGTCTTCTCCAAACAAATTCAGAAGTAGGCTGAAACCACAAGTCAATATCTATTCCCAAAATAGGCTGAATATAGTCCCTTCCACATGTCGAATTTTGCTCTTGTCTCGGGTCTAAAATTGTCCACAGGAAGGCTGAGTCTGCTGCTACCACAGAATTGAAATATCTTGTCTCCAAGAGGTTGAATTTATAGCTATAAGGAGGTCGAAAACATAGCCATAAAGAGATTCAAAATCTACTTCCAATATTAGATCCAAAACACCTTAATCACCCTTAGCCAAAGACATAACCATAAACTTAAGATTTTTTTCTCTTCAAATCATTCTTAGGTTCATGAGATATGAACCTTCTTCACACGTCCTTAGACCGAGTTCTTCTCCTAATATTATTTCTTCGATGTGTGCTTGAATGAGAGAGGTGTCCCTTGTTTATACTAGTCATACCACACAGAATAAGGTTGAGTTGTCATTCACATTTTAGGATGGGGCTGATTTGTAATTTAATCTTGAAGTCGACTTATCGAGGTAATGTCATTCAAGAATCCCTAGCAGCTAGAAGTTGCTTTGATTTCACTTTGAAATAATTAATGTAATCACAATATTTCATCATATGCCTATTGGTATAAGTTTGTATCTCTTCCTTTAATTCATTGTGTGTGTTAGATTGTCTTGATTATTTGAACATTGGAGCATTTGCAAGCTAGTTCTTTTGTTTGAACATAATGTAATATATCATATTTTTGGGGTTGAATATAACAAGTTATGTGACATTACTTTATAACATTGTGAATTAATTACAATGACCCGAGACAATGACTATCATTTTCAAGCATCATGGATTCTCTGAGGCCATTAGTAAAATCTCCATCCACACAACCCATATATGGCATGGATTCATCACTCTCATAAGTGATACATGATATCAAGAACATGTTTTATCTTGATAGGTGTTTGGTTTGCTAGCTCAAGCTTTAATGGTGTTCCTTTTTTCATTGCTTGCAATCTCTTCCCTTAAAACCAATTTTTATGCTTCCATGGAAACCGGTGTAACAGTATGCTCATCCTCCCTTGACTTCAAGAACTCCACTTTAATGATGAGCTCCATAATATTTTTGCTCATTAATCCCTTATTTATTTTCAACTCTGCACTAGTGACCTCCCCTTGCATTCACATCAATGAAAACTCTTGAACATGAATACGCAAAATAGTTGTTCATTATGTTATTCCTTGTTTCTAATTGACTGCATAAATTATGCATATGAATGCTTAATACATACATTTAGGTATTGACATCAAGGTATGACCATTCTTTTTATATTTGTAATTGTTGCATTCATTGTTTATTTGCATTATACATGCATTTATAATATTACTAAAGTTATAAGCTAGTGTGGCTCCATTACTCCCCATCAAATAGGTTTAGGAGGGTGGAACATATTTTATAAAAGTTAGGAACTCATTAGAGAAGTTAATCAAAGCATTAATAAAACATTACCTTTGTATTTTTTAAGTTAATAACCATTAACACAAAGCACACATGGCAATGTCCTATTGGTGTGGTTTATAGAGATGCATCATTGAAGGGACCTCTATAACTCACAATGACTTGGATTGTCAAACAATTATCAGATTGACAATTAGGGTTGAATCTCAAGAGAACTTTCCAATCATATTAAAATGGAGTAGAGGCCACAACAGTAAGGAACATGACACTCTCCCATTGATATGAATTTCAAATCTACACATCATGGAGAAGGGGTCCTTTGAACGCACAAAGATGTTGACGTAGAAAATACTGTAGATTCACAAGCTCATGCAATTTACTAGAGCACGAGACAAGAATCTACTTCTACTTTCATTCAGTGGAAGCCAAAATATCGTTGAAAATAATAATCGACAAGAGGAAGATAACAAATTACACATAACACAATAAATATTCGGGGAAAGCCACAACTCAAAACCCCACTACCTGTATTGCATATATCAGAAATCCAAGATGATAATACAATGTTTGTTCTCACAAGAACAATCCCAACACTTAGTAAAATCAATCTCCAACTCACAAGCAAACTCCTTGCCAACACTTAGCCAATTCTGTAGTTCTCCAAGTCCCTATTTCCTTGCGCAATTCCTATGGATGACCAACCCATATTAATGGGAGGCCAATGCATCCAAAACTGCACAATCCCTACAAGGTTCAGTTATTGATTGCATGAATGATCTATACAACTCAGTAAATCATACAACTGATAGTACATTGTCCCTGCACTCTAGTCTCAACTGGGTCTTTCTCAGAATCAACATGCATGAGTTTCTAATGAGGGAATCTCCAGTTAACTGGAGTACCACTAGTTAATGCATTAGTGCACCAACTAACTGTTAACTCACTATTAGTTACTCAAACAATTTGGAACTAATTTAACTTAACTTAACTCAGTAAACTGAGTTATCTAATTACAAATCATAAATAAACTTATTTTGGACCCCTAAAACTTAGGAGAACATATACATGATTTCCAAAAGACTTCCAACTCGAAATTCGTAGGTTAACTAAGTCAACTTAACTTAGTTAACTATTATAAGTTTCTATGAGAAAAGAATTACAATTTTAATTCTCAGTTTAATTCAAGGACAAATTAAATTGGAATTTCTTGTTTCCATTTCTCAACACTCCCTCTCAACAAGAAAGGGATTACCAGCTACCTCGATCCTGTCTCTGTGAAACTCGAATTTACATCTTGAAAATGCCTTTGTCAAAATGTCAGCATCTTTCTCCTCCGTGGGAATGTACTCTAACAACATAAATCACCTCAATACACAATCTCTGAGATGATGATATCAGATATTAATATGCTTGGACCAATCATGAAAAACTGGATTTTCAGAGAGTTTGATACAACTTTGATTATCGCAGTAAATCATAGTTGGATCCATCTGCTGACCAAACAAACCAACCAAAATCTTCCTCATCCAGATTCCCTCACATGTTACCTGACTCGCAGCCATGTACTCTGCCTCTTCTAAACTGAGTGCAACTTATCTATGTTTCCTGTTGTACCAAGAAACTGTCGCTGACCCAATACTGAAGATACCTCATGATGTGCTCTTCATGTCGGATGGACTCCCTACCCAATGCGCATCGATGAAGCCTTGAAGCTTCACTCCCTCTGTCCGTTTGTAACATAATCCATACTGAGAAGTGCCCCTGAGGTATCTCAACATATGCTTTGCCGCCCTCCAATACAGCTTGGTAGGCCTAGCCATCGCTTGACTAAGCTGGTTAACTGCATAGCACATATTTGGTCGTGTGTTCACCAAGTACATGAGTGAACCCACAAGCTTCCTGTGAACAATATCTTGCACTACTTCCCCTGAAGTAGTATCCTCCTTCCTCCAGTTACCTGCTAGAGGAGTCTCCATGGGTTTGTTGCTCTCCATGCGGAATCTCCTGAGTATCTCGTTGGCATACTTGCCCTGAGACACAAACAACTCCCCATCTCCCTGCCATACCTCCAGGCCAATAAAGTAGTGCATGAACCCCATGTCTTTCATCTCAAACTCTCTTAAAAGGTCCTCCTTACAAGATTAGATCAACTGATCATCACCTGTCAGTATGAGATCATCAACATAAAGTACAATGATCAACATTTTACCTTCCACCACTATGTGGTACAGGATCACATTCGCTTCACTGGTCATGAAGCCCAACCTGGTGAAGTAGCTATCAATCATGGTGTACCAAGTACGGGGTGCTTGCTTCAGTCCATACAACGCTATCTTGAACCGACACACATACGACTCATGGTCGAAGGTTTCAAAATCTTCAGGTTGATCTATGTACACCTCTTCCTCAATCATGCCATTAAGGAAGGTGTCTTCACATCCATCTGATGGATCTTCCAACCCATTTATGTTGATAGTGAAAATATAGATCTGATTGACGAGTACCTGCAACAGGAGAAAAGCTCTCATCATAATCAATCCCCTCTACTTGTGAAAAGCCACAGGCCACAAATCTAGTCTTATCCTTCTCCACACTACCATCTGCAGCTTGTTTTACCTTGTAAAGCCAATGGGAGCTCACCACTGATTTGTCCTCCAGTCCTGGGACCACATCCCAAACACTGTTATGAACTATGGAGTCATACTCCTCCGCCATGGCATCAACCCAAATAGATTGCGGCACCGCTTCCTTAAAGGAAGATGGCTCTGTCATAGCATATTCGCCCATAAGAGCCATGTATCTAATGTACCTCTCAGGTGACCTCCTCTACCTGTGCTGAGAAGTGGATACTCCCACATTCTCCCGTGCATCATCCAACAATATGTCAGCCTCTCTGGTGCGCTTTCTTCCTGTTATCACCCCAAGAAACTCTCCTAGGTTGTAGCTCGGAGATGCTCGGGACATTACTAATTCAACTTAATGTTGCATATGGATAAATGGAGGGAATGATTCTTGTTCAAGCCAGATAACCACTCCTACTTTGCTTGACTCCGGACATGCGTGAACACCCCCAGACTACAAGGCTTTAGACCACCAATTACTCACAGTTTAAGGATTGGTTGAATATGGAGAATACTGACCACACCAGCAGATGCACAAGACCTTGTGATGGCCAGCTGCAACCAGTAAAGAGGTTTGCAAATCTAACTCCCTAATGCACAGACAGGATGACAACTCTCTGGCATTAAGTGAAAAGAAATCTGAATAACATATTCACTAATACATACAAGATTCTAACACAGAGGTAGGATGATAGCTCCTCTAATGCTAAACATTAAGAGTTCAGGAAAACTGCATAACAGGCATAACCTAGAATAGAATAGGAATGGAAAGTGAGAAATTAACAACAAAAGAAGCTTGTATTAACTGAAAATGAAGGCGAGACGCTGCAAGTATCAAAGTAGTTACAGTCTCTAGAAGTTGAACTTTCAATCAAAACAACAACCATCAACCCTGATTACATCTTGTTTCTGGGTATATATAGAGTTTCATTACAAAGGCACTCGACCATTCTAGGTATGGAGGGGTCATAATTGACCACCAACCACTTTAACTGCCTGGCAGAACTTCTGAGTACGGTGGCTTGCTGTAGCGGACGAATTTGATCCTTTCCTGTGCTCTGCTGTCCTTCTCGGGTAGGTGAAGTGTCGTGTAGAACGAAGTCCCATAACTGTTAAATGCATTTACCTGATCAAGCTCTGTACTTTTCCTTCTTGGTGATATTGTCTCTTGAATGTGGTTGTTGAGGAACTCCTACAAACAGTACCAAAAACTGGTTATGTTTGTCCTTCGGGTGCACAGAGCAGTTAAGGGACATGGACTACATAGTAGGTGGAGGAACTGGATGGAGGAACAAGATTGGTCATCGGATTGAGCAGATGGACGGTGGATATGGCTTGGTGGGGACTATCGAGAAGGCGAGGCAGAACGAACGTGGGCCGTTGGATCTCGGATGGGTAGATCCAACAGTCATCGGGCGAAGGAGATGCGAGGAAGTTAACGGGCGGGGACGGAGGACGGGCGGTAAGTGGTATTGCCCGCACCATCGTTGACAGTTGGGCGGTAAAGGTATAATGGCGTGCGATCCCATTCAACGTGTGACGCGTGGCGGTAGGGAAAGGGCGAAACCGCTTTTCATCACGAGTTATCGTCCTGGCGGTTTGAAGGTGTAGGGAGAGCGACTACCATCCGATCGCGGAGGAGATGATTAGACGGTAGGGATTTAATTGCATGGGTCAGTTTGTTTGACGTGACGGTAGGGTCGTTGGATCAGGGTGATGGAGATCAATGGCTAAGGTTGCAGTGGAAGGGTCTGCAAGGGTGCGCAGTTATATGGGTGTGGGTTATATGGGGTTTTGGGGTTTTAGCGCCCGGGGCTTAAGGAAAAGAGTTTTATGTGATTTCTTAACAAAAGCATGGGTAAAGGAGATGAAAGGGGAATGAGCGAGGTAATGTAGAAAGGTGAGGATAACCATTTCAGGCCTTTTTTTAGCAAGACCAAGGACCAAGTTGGCCTCCAACTTTAGAAAATCCTGATTATAGAACAGAGCTAACACTGGCTCCTTCTGGGGATGAGATCCTCCCTGTGAGGTCTCAAGAACTGTAGATCATTTCCTTTCCTGTGCAAACCAAATTAGCAAAATTTCCTAGTGTTCCATTGGGCATGGAGTCTAACTGAGCCTACACTAAAACAGATAAGATAACATAAAGACCTTAAATAACATAAACTTTCAGAAAGCGCCCATTGACTGGGCCATCAAAAACTATCTCCCCTTCCATGCTTTGCAGTATGAAAGTATTGTTCCCTTGGATTTGAGAAATGATAAAAGGCCCTGTCCAGAAACCATCAAACTTCCCATGGTTGCCTTTCTTCTCTTTCAATGCTTTTGTCCTTCTGTCAAAGGCTTCCTTGATCTTCTTCTGATGTGCCACAGACCTTTCAACCAGCTGTTCCCTGATTTGATGTGCCTTTGCTAAATCAATGATTCTTTTTGCGATGTCTTCTTCCTCATTTTGCTCTTCTTGAAGGAACTTTGCCACAAGGAGGGTTAACTGGATTGGGAACACAACCTCAGTGCCATATACCAGCTTGAATGGAGAATTCCTTGTGGATTTCTTAGTGGTCACTCTATCACCCCATAGTGCATACCTAAGCTTAGAATCCCAATTCTTTTTGTTGTCTTCCAGCAGCTTTTTAATCATCCTTATTAGGCTTTTGTTGGAAGATTCTGCTAGACCATTGCCTTGAGGGTAGTATGGGGTGGAATGGATCAATTTAATGCCCATTGAATCGCACATGTCCACCAACTCTTTTGCTCGGAAGGCTCCTGCATTGTCTGTGACTAATTTATGTGGACACCCAAACCTGGTGAAGATATTCTCTGTCAAGAACCTTATGACCACATGATGATCAACCTTTCTGGTAGGGATTGCTTCAATCCATTTAGTGAAGTAATATGTGGCTACCAAGATCCATTTGTGTTGGCCACTGGAATGTGGATTGATTTCTCCAATGAAATCCAAGCCCCACTATTGAAAAGGGTCACTAGCATGTATGGGTTTTAGGGGAAGGGACTTTAATTGCTGTTTCCCTTCAAATCTCTGGCACCTGTCACAAGATTTAACAAACGAAAAGACATTAGAAAATAAGGTGGGCCAATAGTACCCACCTCTGAGGATCTTTTGGGCTGTGGTTTTCCAATAGTGATGCCCTCCACACATGCTGGAATGAAACTGCTGCATCACTTCAATGGATTGTTCTTTGTCCAGACACCTCAAAAGCATTCCAGAGGGGTCCCTCCAGTAGAGCATGTTTTCATGAATGTAGTACTTAGCTGCTCTGAGCTTAACAATTCTGGCTCGGCTTGCATTGAAGCCTGGAGGGACTTCTAGCTTCAGCAAGAATTGGGCTACTGCAGAGTACCATTCACAAGAAGCTAGAGTTTCTGCTAATGAATATTTTTTCCCTGATTTAGCCGCTTCTTCTTCTTCTATTTGACCATTTTCTACAACTGTGATTATGATATTTATGTCCAGCATTCTGCAATTTTCTTCAGCCATTAATCTGGGAAGGCCCTGACCTCTGATGAGCCTGGTGGGCTTCAATTCTATGTTAAATTCAATCAGCTTTGCAATTCATTTATCCCTTCTTCCATCAACATCAGGCTGTGTTAGGACCTATTTTATTGAAGCAGAGGGTACATATGCAATTATCTTGGAGTGCAGAATGTAAATCCTGAAAGCTTTCAAATATTTGATAAGAGCATATGCCTGTTTCTCAATAATATCATACCTTAGCTCGACATCCCTTAAGGTTTTGTTGAAAAATGCCACTGGATGCTCTAAAACTTCTTCATCTGCTTGCAATAAAACTGCTGCAAGGGTGTCATCAGAGGCAAAAGAAAATATATGGAACTCTTTGTTGTAATCTAGACTACTTAAAGTAGGAGCCTCCATAATAGCTTTCTTAATGGACTCAAAGGATCTTCTTGTTGAATCAGTCCACTTGATCTCTGACCCCTTCTTTAACATGGAGGTAATGTGCTTTGCAAGCTCTGCAAAATTTGGGATAAACCTCCTCACAAAATTTATTTTGCCCATAAAGGACTGGATATCCTTCTTTGATCTCAGGACAAACAAAGTCTGTATTGCTCTTACTCTTTCTGGGTCAATTTTGACACCTGCAGCATAAACAAGACGTCCTAACAACTTGCCTTCTTCTAAAGCAAACTGTGATTTTTTACGATTGACTGAAATCCAAAACCTTCTGCACTTTAGGAACACTTTCTTCAAATGTTGCAAATGATCCTGATGGTTGCTGGAGTATACTGTTATATCATCAAGGTAGATAAGGACAAACTTATGCTTCTCTCCCACAAATGCTATATCCATAGCTCTCTGAAAGGTGGCTCCAACATTCATCAGCCCAAAAGGCATCTTGGAATACATAAAAGTGCCCCAAGGAGTGGTGAATGCAGTCTTCTCTTGGTCATCTGGATGTACAACAACCTCGTTGTACCTTGAAAATCCTTCCAGGAAAGACATCACTTTGGCTCCTGAGACCTTTTGCAGCAAATGCTCCATCTTGGGTAGAGGATAATTGTCTTTTTTAGAGCATTTGTGTAAGTTTCTGAAATCAACACAGAGTATGATTTCTCCACTTTTCTTCCTCACCACCACAAGGTTGGCTACCCACTTTGAATATCTGAGAGGGACTATGATTTTGGTAGCCAATAACTTCTTGATTTTTTTTTTCAATCAGAGGGAGAAGCAAGGGATTTATTGGTCTCAGCTTTTGCTTGAAAGGGATGGCGTCTTTCTCTAAAGGAATTTTATGCTGGATGATATTTTTATCATATGTTTTCAGGTCACTATATTCCTAGGCAAAGACATTCGCAAATTGCTTCATTAAATTGCAGTATTCAGCACTTTGGGCAACAGATAGTCGAGTGGACAAATTTATATATCTTGGCTGATCTGGATTTCCTATATTATGCTTACAGACTACAGATTTGTCTTCTTTTTGGGCAGCCTTATGATGCACATCATTCTAGTCAAACAACTTTTCTAAAGGAACTAGACCCTTAGGTATCTGATTACTGGGCAATTGGACAATGCTATCTCTACCAATTTTGTTTCTAAGCTGGGATTGGGGGCTTTCTTCCAAGGCTTCGTTCTCTTGGTCAATTTGCATTTCAGAGAATTCATCAATGACTTGCAAGAACCTATTCACTTCATCATCATCTTCAAAAACCTTCCAATGTTGGACATTATCAGGCAAGGATGGTCTATATTTCATCTGGATTTCATAAACTAGTCTGGGAGGCATGGGAGGGATAAACATGCTAGCAGACATAGCAAGGGAATCAACAAGCTAGTTTTTAACTCTGGGAATATATGAGATACAAAAATTATCAAAAGAATCTTTGAGTCTCCATACCTCATCTCTATATGCTTTCAGCCTTGGGTTCTTTGCTTGAAAAGTTCTGTTCACTTGCTGAATAATAAGATCAACATCTCCAAACACCTTTATGTTTTTGATTCCTCTGTATTTTGCTGCGTTAAGACCCAATATCAGAGCCGCATAGTCTGTTATGTTGTTGGTGGCTTGGAAAGCCAACTTAAAAGACAGATGTGTGCTTCCTTGTTTTGGAGATATCAACACCACCCCTGCTCCTGCAGTCTCCCTGGAACATGCTCCATCAAAGAACATCTCCCAGACCTGACTTCCTTGCTCTCCCTTGACCTGGATTATTGGTTTCTTTAACTACAATAAAGCCTGCTGGGATTCTTCTATTTGGAGAATACATGCTCCAAAATCAGTGTTCACAACATAAATGGGATGATTAGAAGGATTCTTCTCATCACTGATGATGTATGCCAGCTGTGCTTCTCTGTACAATCTCCTGCTTTCTCCTCCAAAGACTGGGACAGTGGCATAAGCTAAATCATTTTGTAATGTCCCACCTAGTCTCTTAATCCATCCTCTAGACAGTAGCATACCAAACTTAGGAGGGACATCTACTACCACAATGTCCATCACCATGCTCTTCATGGGCAGTTGAGTTAGGGTAATGGCTAAATCTTTGATCAATCCCAGACATTTCACCTTTCTTGAATCAAAGGAGAATAGATCATGATATGGTCTGGTGATATCAAGGCCTAACTCTTCCATGACAGCTTTTAGCATCAAATTATGGCTAGCCCCGGTGTCTAGCAGGGAATTGTGGAGGATTTTGTCATGAATGGTCAAGGAGACATAAAATGATGGAGAATTATCTTTAGCAGGTTTGGTCATTGGGTTAAGCACAACTGCAGGCCTATCATCTTGCAAATTGACATAGTCAGTGGAGGTTTGTGTGGCTTTCAGCTCAATGGCCTCAAGGATAGGCTTCCTAAACACTTCACTCTTTACAAGTTCTAACAGAGGTACATATATTTTTAATTTCTAAACTTCTGATTCAAAGCTGAAAGGGGAAGGGGACTTGTCAAGACCTCTTACCTCTTGAGCTGGTGCTTTGAGGATGATTGGGTCAACTGCTGGTCTTTTCTGTCTGGTATTCTGTGACTTTGTTGGGACAACAGCTTTTTGGGCAGGATTCTGCCTTGACATTGTTTGCTTTTGACCTCAGATTGTATCTTTGTTGCTCATCAGTCTGCAAAATAGCCTCTCTGTCCCACCTTTGACTGTTTTGGTCATGCATAAATGATTCTTCATAGGCAACCAATGTCAAAAAGGCAGCATTGCCTTTATCTTCCATGCAATGAATTTCATCCTCCTCTTCAAATTGCTCCTCCTCCATGACTACATTTTGAAAATGAGCCTTAACTTTTTGTTCTTCATTTGCTTCTTTACCCCTCTAAATGATTTGCAATTGTTCATTTGCTCTTCTAAATGGATTTGGATTTCTTAGAGAAAATGTGTTTGGAAGTTTTTCCTTCCCAGAGTTCCGCTCAACCTTCAGCTTAGATATCTCAGCAGCCAATGACTCTATCATTCTAGTCATTTTGTCTAACTTAGGTTCTGAAGATGAAGCAGAGGAAGAAGAAGCCTCACCTCTCTACCTCCTTCTGTCAGCATGAATTTTGAGCTTTTATGCAGCAATGATATTTGAATCCACCTCTAAGGCTGCATCTTGCATATCAGCTAGAGTAGCACATCTTCTTTCTCTTAAGAGTAGGCAGAAATCAGAGTCAAAAGCATTGGCATAGGTGATTGGCAGAGGTGGGGGTAGGCTTTACTTCAGCTGGTATCTTACTATACATACGATTGAATCTTTTATGAAAATCAGGCAAAGATTCCCCATTTTCCTTCTTGAGGTTTCCAAACTCAGTATCGTAATATAACAAGTCTTTTTTATCCCCCCAATGTTTCAAAAATACATCATCTAATGCTTCAATGTCTACTATAGACCTAGGGGATAACTCTATGAACCACTTTCTAGCCTCTCCATCAAGGCTCTGGACAAATACTCTCATCCACACATCATCCTCACTGATATCCAGGTTATCAGCATAACTATAAAAGATTCGAGGTGTTCTTTAGCTGTTACCCCCTCTGTATCAGTGAACTTAGGCATGTATTTTTGGTATTCTCCTGCATGCATGGCATTCAAAGGAACATGCAAGACCAAGGGTCCATATCTGGCAACTATGATTCTTTCCATCTTCATGAGAGCTTGTTGGCCTACCATGGCTGAGGTAGGTGGAAGGATACTGGCAGATTGAATGGTAGAAAGCAATGAAATAGATGACAGAGACAAGGGAATATGATGGATTGTATGGGAGGCTTTCTTTGGACTGAGATCCAAAGGGGAGCTAAAAGGAAAAGGAGCTTTGTGAATCTTTGAGGGTAGTTCTTCACTAACAATGTTAGGCTCTATATCTTCAAAATGTACATTCTCAACTATAATATTCTCCTGCAGAGATACATAAGATTTCTTAGGCTTACCTGATCCTGATGCTCCTCTCTGTGATGTTTTCTTCGGCTTAACAAACTTCTCAGGGTCAGGCACTGGGTCAGCTAGTGATTTCTGAGGATTTCTCTAGGTATGCCTCACAAACTGAGCCAGAACTGTAATGTGGAGTCGCCACTAGGTTGGTTCTCCAGTAGAGTTTCCAGATAGATGATTACAGCCATAAATTCCAGTCTTTGTCTATCATCAAAGCTGGAACTGTGTCGTTCTCCCAGGGAAGATGAGCTTCAATCTCCTCTCCCCGGCAACAGCGCCAATTAATGTTATCACCCTAAGAAACTCTCCTAGGTTGTAGCTTGGAGATGCTCGAGACATTACTAATTCAACTTAATGTTGCAGATGGATGAATGGAGGGAATGATGCTTGTTCAAGCCAGATAACCACTCCTACTTTGCTTGACTCCAAACATGCATGAACACCCCCAGACTATAAGGCTTTAGACCACCAATTACTCACAATTTAAGGATTGGGTGAATATGGAGAATAATGACCACACCAGCAGATGCACAAGACCTTGTGATGGCCAGCTGCAACCAGTAAAGAGGTTTGCAAATCTAACTCCCTAATGCACAGATAGGATGACAACTCTCTCACATTAAGTGAAAAGAAACCTGAATAACATATTCACTAATACATACAAGATTCTAACACAGAGGTAGGATGACAGCTCCTCTAATGCTAAACATCAAGAGTTTAGGAAAACTGCATAACAAGCACAACCTAGAACATAATAGGAATGGAAAGCAATTAAAAGCAAAAGAAACTTGTATTAGTTGAAAATGAAGACGAGATGCTGCAAGTATCAAAGCAGTTATAGTCTCTAGAAGTTGAACCTTACATCAAAACAACAACCATCAACCCTGATTACATCTTGTTTCTAGGTATATATAAAGTTTCATTACAAAGGCACTCGACCATAATTCTAGGTATGGAGGGGTCATAATTGACCACCAACCGCTTTAACTACCTGGCAAAACTTCTGAGTGCGGTGGCTTGCTGTAGCAGACGAATTTGATCCTTTCCTGTGCTTTGCTGTCCTTCTCGGGCAGGTGAAGTGTCGTGTAGAACGAAGTCCCATAACTGATAAATGCATTTACCTTATCGAGCTCTGTCCTTTTCCTTCTCAGCCATACTGTCTCTTGAATGTGGTTGTTGAGGAACTACTACAAACAGTACCGAAAACTGGTTATGTTCGTCCTTCGGGTGCACAGAGTAGTTAAGGGACGTGGACTACATAGCAGGTGGACGAACTGGATGGAGGAACAAGATTGGCCATCGGATTGAGCAAATGGACGATGGATATGGCTTGGCGGGGACTATCGGGAAGGCGAGGTAGAATGAACGTGGGCCGTTGGATCCTGGGTGGGCAAATCCAGCGGTCATTGGGTGGAGGAGATGCGAGGGAGTTAACGGGTGGGGACGGAGGATGGGTGGTAAGTGTTATTGCCCGCACTACCGTTGACAGTTGGGCGGTAAAGGTACAATGGCGTGTGATCCCATTCAACGTGTGACGCGTGGCGGCGGGGAAAGGGCGAAACCGCTTTTCATCACGAGTTATCGTCCAGGCGGTTTGAAGGCGCAGGGAGAGCGACTACCGTCCGGTCGCGGAGGAGATGATCGGACAATAGGGATTTAATTGCACAGGTTAGTTTGTTTGACGTGGCGGGAGGGCGGTTTGATCAGGGTGACATAGATCAACGGCCAAGGTTACGGCGGAAGGGTCTGCAAGGGTGCACAGTTATATGGGGTTTTAGCCCCTGGGGCTTAAGGAAAAGAGTTTTATGTGATTTCTTAACAAAAGCATGGGTAAAGGATATGAAAGGGGAATGAGCGAGGTAATGGAGAAAGGTGAGGATAACCATTTCAGGCCTTTTTTTAGCATGACCAAGGACCAAGTTGGCCTCCAACTTTAGAAAATCTTGATTACACAGCAAAGCTAACACTTTCCTCTCTGGAAGACTCTTCCTGAGTGGATGTCTCCACTCCTGGATCCTCTGCATGTGGCTGCTCCACATCAAATTGAGGCTCCTCAACCTTGGGGGCTAAAAGCTCCTCATCCGCATATAGATCAAGCTCCCTCTCAAGGGAAACTCACATGGACTTCTACTCATCGAATCTAACATCCCTGCAAACCATTGTCATCTGACTGGTCGGCAAGTACACCTGAGAGTTGTGACATGTATCAGTGTACCCCACAAATATCCCCAACTCTGATGTCATCTTAAGCTTCTTTTGTGCATCTTTGGTCACATGGAATATACCAATGACCCAAAAATCCTGAAGTGACCAACATTTGGTCTCTTACCGGAATAAGCCTCCTCTGGTGTCTTCATCTCAAGTGTTCGATGTGGGCTATGGTTCTGAACATAAACTGTTGTGTTGCATGCCTCAACCCACAAGTGTAGTGGTAGGCCTTGATCATGCAACATTGCCCTTGCAGCCCTTACTATGCTTCTGTTCTTCCTCTCGGCCACCCTATTCTGCTGAGGGTTATGGGGTGTCGTCAACTCCCGTTTAATCCCTTCCGCTATACATAAGTTCTTAAACTCATTTGAGAAATACTCACCACCATTATCACTCTGTAGAGATTTAACCTTCTTGCCCGACTCTTTCTCCATCAATGCTTTAAACTCACAAAACTTTGTGAAAGTTTGATCCTTTTTTCTGCATGAAAAATATCCAACATCTACGAGAATAGTCATCAAAAAATATAACATAATACTTGTATTTGGTCGTGGATGCTATATAGAATGGTCCACACACATCTGAATGGACTCTCTCTAGAATAGACTATGCTCAACTGTCTCTGTCTCCAAAGGAAGACTTGGTGTATTTTCCCAAAGTACGCCCCTCACATGTATCAACTTGCTCAAGTGTACCTTTGGGAAGATAGGTAGAGATCTGCTGCAATGTCTTCAAAGCCCCATGATGCAAGTGGACTAATCGCCTATGCCACAACTCGCCAACATCTCGGCTCTGCATCCTTTCTACTTTTGAGCTCAAAGAAACACACTCCTCTACCTCCAACTTATAGAGATTTTTCACACGAATCCCTATCTTCTTTACTTGACCCGTGGTTATGTGTCAAAGGAATGCCTTTCCTTTCGAGAAGATCACATCATAGCCTCTATCCTCAAGCATGACAATGAATACCAAGTTCTTCAGCTTGGGCACATATATAACGTTCTTCAAGATGAGTGTAGCCCCATGCTCCCTTTGAAAAGTAATCGTGCCCAATCTAGTAACACTATACTTCTCGTCGTTACCCATCTCGATATGCATATGGAGATCTTTCTCCTCTAGGTCACTAAATAACTCTTTGTCGCTAGTCAGGTGGAATGAAGCTCCACTGTCTAAGTACCATACACTTCCCATCATTGATGACACCATGCATGTAATGATGGAAAAGTCCAATTTGAATTGAGAAGCCAAAGCCTCACCTGTCGCTCCTCCCGAGGACTTCTTCTTGGACTTCTTGAGTGGGCAATTTGTAGCAAAATGGCCCAGCTCATGACAATGAAAGCACTTAACTTTTGTCATGTCTTCCTTCTTACCTCCATGATAAGAATCCGATTTGGAATGGGAAGCTTTCCCTTTCCCTTTCTTCGCCTTAATCACTAAGGCACAATTCTCTTCATCATCAGCCTTTGATGAAGATCCATCCCTGGTGTTCCTCTTGATCTCCTCCTGCATCAAATTCGACCACAGTCGTTCCCAATTTGGCAGCTTCTCTCGACCATTGACAGAGTCTTGATAACTATGCCAACTCTTTGGGAGTCCTAGAAGAGCAAGACTCACCATATCCTCCTCGGAAACCGTGATTCCAACACTTCCAAGTTCATCATGATATTGAGTGAACTTGGTCGATTATTTGGAAATATTCTCGCCTTTCTCCATTTTGATTTTTCAAAGTTTGTCCTTTAGTGCCAATTTCCTTTGGTCATCATTGTTCTGATACAAGTCTGTCAATGTTTTCCACATAGCATACGGAGTTTCCTTACCATGGAGACTCGAGACAATGTGGTCTCGAACTCCCTCAAGGATTATCTGCCTCGCCTTTGCCACACACTTCTTACATTCGGCTAAGTTCTGTGCATCCGATGCTGCTGGCTTAGGAGCTTCTTGATCAATGAATTCCTTCAAGCCATTATCTTCTAGCACAACCTCCATCATGTCCCTCCAGGATATAAAATTCCAGCCGCCTTCCAAGGCATACCTGATCCGCAAACTGTAGAACGCCATCAACCAATCTTGAAGTATGAAATGCAAATTCGAATTTCACCTTTAACCCTGAACTAAAAACTTCGAAATCTCCTCTAGTATACTTTTCTGAGCTCTGATACCATGTAGAAAATTTCTACAAATCTAGCTCTAATACCATGTAGAAAATCCTATAGATTCACAAGCTCATGCAATTTACTAAAGCACTGGGCAGGAATCTACTTCTACTTTCATTTAGTGGAAGCCAATAGATTGATGAAAACAATAATCGACAAGAGGAAGATAAAAAAATACACATAACACAATAAATATCTGGGGAAAGCCACATCTCAAAACCCCACTATCTGTATTGCATATATCATAAATCCAAGATGATAATATAATGCTTGTTCTCACAAGAACAATCCCAACACTCAGTAAAATCAATCTCCAACTCACAAGCAAACTCTTGGCCAATACTTAGCCAATTCTGCAGCTCTCCAAGTCCCTATTTCCTTGCACAATTCCTATGGTTGATCAGCCCATATTAATGGGAGGCCAATGCATCCAAAACTGCAGAATCCCTTCAAGGCTCAGTTCTTGATTGCATGCATGATCTATACAACTCAGTAAATCATACAACTGATAGTACATTGTCCTGACACTCTAGTCTCAACTAGATCTTTCTCAGAATCGACATGCATGAGTTTCCGATGAGGGAATCTTCAGTTAACTGGAGTAGCACTAGTTAATGCATTAGTGCACCAACTGACTGTTAACTCACTATTAGTTCCTCAAACAATTTGGAACTAATTTAACTGAAATTAACTCAATAAACTAAGTTATCTAATTACAACTCATAAATAAACTTATTTTGGACCCCTAAAACTTAGGAGAACATATACATAACTTCCAACTCGAAATTCTTAAGTTAACTAAGTCAACTTAACTTAGTTAACTATTACAAGTTGCTATGAGAAAAGAATTACAATTTTAATTCTCAGTTTAATTAAAGGACAAATTAAACTGGAATTTCTTGTTTCCATTTCTCAACAGTTGACCCCCTATTGATACTAAGATCACTAGAGGGGAAATGGATCTGGGGATGTATGTGTGAGAGAGTTAAGACCTCTGAGGGTTAAAAGGAGGGGAAATCTATAGTGTTGATTTGGCTAAGATCAACAGAAGGGAGTAGAGCATGATATATTGACTTAACCATTTTTAGTCATGTTAAAGGAGACACATTGAACCTCTTTATTAGTGTAGGCTATAAAGTTGTACATTACAATTGAGGGGATCTTATGACTTACAAATTTCATTCCTTGATCATATTTGTGATCCACAACTGGGAATGTAATTGTTGTGATGATGATTGAGACTTATCTTAGAGGAGTGGGTTCAACATTCAATTAGATGTTGCCACACGGTAGCCCCAAAATGCACATTACAACCCAAAGGCCACACAAAATTTTATTATCGTGGGAAAATGAATTAAAGAGCAATGGGAAAGCTAGATAGACTAGCAAATCCTGCATGATGGATTTTACATGCGAGTCTTAGCGATGCACATATAGGAAAAAGATCATATATGTCAACAACCAGATTATATTGGTTCGAATACGTGATAATGAACAAGGCCCATTCTCTTTACAAAAATCGAGTTTACTCTTGGGGACATAGTGAAATGAATCTTATAGGAAGCCATGATAGTAATAAACATGTAAAGTGAGACTTGATAGTGATCAACATCGACAACTAAATCCATTACTTTATACAATACTAATAAACAATAATTTTCATGACAAAGTTTTATCTTATATAATATGCATTTATGGAAATGATATGTCATATAATAAAATGGTATTAAATTAAAATACAATAAATATTATACTTTATAATACAATTTTGGAAAACAAAATATTAAAAAAAACCATAATAATAATATATAAAAAAAACTAACATAACTTTATTTTAGTTTATAATATTATAATCATTTAAAATTATTCCTTAATTAATACAACTAGAGGACAAAGGAAAGGAATGTAAGAAGAAATCATGGTAAGGGACATAATCAACCGAATATAAGAAGAAGTCATAATAGTAATAAACATGTAAAGTGAGATTCCAAAAGTAATCAACATTAACAATAAAAATCTATTTCTTTATACAAAATTAACAAAAAAAGATTTTTCATGAAAAAGATATATCTTATATAATATGTGAGATAATATTATTGTAATAAAATTAATATTAAAATAAAAAATAATTTGTTATAATATAATTAAGAAAAATAAAAATTTAAAAAAGCAATTCATATCAACAATAAACATATAAAATACAAACACAACACTATTTTATATCATAATTTTTTGAAGTTAACATACCCATATCAATAAAAAAGATCCTTAACAATACTCTTATTTACTACTAGCTACTTATTCACTACTCACTTAAATTGACATTAATTAATCTCTATTTAATTCTTATTTAAAAATTAATTCAATAATAATTATTTCAATTAAAAAAAATATTTTTAAAAATTTTGTTTTATTTTAATTATTGTTAAATAAAATATTTATTCATTAGTTTTCACTTTAATAATTCTTTTTTCTAATATAAACTTTAAAATTAATATTCTATATATAGGTGGAAAATTTATATCATTTAAGAGATTTCTACTTAATTTAACAAAATATTTTATGATTTTCCTAAATGTTCCATCAACTTTTAAAATTAATATTTTATATATAACTTGAAAATTTATTTTGCTCCATGATGTTTCACAAATAGAGGTATGCTGTATTTTTCCTGTCTCTTTTTGGGTGCACGATATGGTTCGTTCTGGTAATCTGTTTTGGATCCTCTATTTGTATATCTTTTGATGCGGATCTTATTCTTGAAAAATGAAGATGATTTGCCTATTTGAAGACATGTTGGATATGATCAATATCCATCTTCAGTCTTCTCTACTGCATATAGAATATGATAAATGCTTTATAGAGCAGTGTTATATGTATACATTGTACATATTATTTGCCTATTTGAAGACATGTTGGATATGATCAATCTCCATCTTCAATCTTCTCTACTGCATATAGAATATGATAAATGCTTTATAGAGCAGCGTTATATGTATACATTGCACATATTAATATAAATCTTGTTTTTTCGTACTGAAGAAAAAAAAATATATCATTTAACAAATTTATACTTAATTTAAAAAAATATTTTAAGATTTTGAAAAGATTGAGTTCCTAAATGTTCCATCAATTTGGAAAACTTAGGTTATTCAACAAAATTCATTATCAGTTATATAAATACTATTTTTTTTTGTACTCTCCATCATCCATTTTAGTAGGACTGCCACACACGTTTTTAAATCATGAAAAGGTGTTGAGAATATTGTTGATAAAAATGTTCAACACAAACTCTGATGAGCTAAACCGTTGAGCACAAACTCCGATGAGCTGAGGTGTAGCTTTGTTACACATCGTTTTCATTTAATTTAAAAATAGTAATAACTTCTTAATACTTTCTTTCTTAGCTTTGAAAAAGCTTTAAAATGCTTAACAAAATCGTTTTCATGATCGGGCGCGGGCGGCCATTGTTGGTTTCAAAATAGAACCCAATATCATATTTCTAGGAGAGCGCGCACTTGTGGCAGACGACATTTGTTTTCCTGTGCAGGAGATTACTGTCGAAGAAGGAGAGCGTGCACTTGTGGCAGACGACATTTGTTTTCCTGGTGTAGGAGATTACTGTCGCAGAAGCACTGTTTGTACAGGAGCTTGCTGTCGAAGATGCACCGTTTGTTTTCTTGTGCAGGAGATTGCTGTCGAAGAAGCACTGTTTGTACATGAACTTGCTGTTTTTACACGATGCCATGGCCTCTTACGCGCCCAAAACCACAAAACCGCCCAGTTTTCCCATGTAAATTGCCATGGTGTCATTATGGTGTCATGGCATTTAATTTTTCTTCAGGAATTCTGTGACCGAGTCCTATTTAGAATTTCAATTTTCAGTTGATTAGTTTATCATTATTTTTTAAGCACATTTTCACGTTCCTTTGACAGGACAACGAGTGAATCTGGGCCGGAGAAAAGGAAAGCGCACAGGTCAGAAAGGCAGGAGGAAAGACCAATGTGAATTGGAAGGTGGAAGCGCCAGAGGTGAGTCAGATCCCTTCAAAATTCACCCTTGATAATTACCAGCTCATTAAAATGAAATAGGCGTACTGATTGAAATAAAACCCTGTTTGTGATTTCTATGGCTTATACCATCCTTGGCAACGTTCTTACTGTTCATATTAATTTTGGCATTGTCCTGGCTGCTCATACACATTATGTTCATACACATTATGTAAACGGATGATCAAATTTCTAAACTCTCCGTCTGTAGAATGTTCCTTGAGTAATGTTAGTGAATGGATGGGTTATTATGTCCTAGTGTGCTACTGCTTGGTTGGCATTAATTTCCCTAGGGCAGAAAACTTACAGCCATTTTGCTGGCTAGTCACTTCTAATAGGTGAAATGTGAGAATATCTGGGATGGCTCTCATATCCTATAACATTGCAAAATAACTTTGGAACCCTTTGAATTCCATTAAGCACAGTTACTGCTTAGTTCTCTAGGGTTCTTGGCTAAATCGAGGGTAGAGGATTATACTCTGGAGTCCCTCAGTATCTAATGGGTGGAGGCCTACAATGGTTTCCATTACTGAATAATCAGTTATAGTACCCTCTGGATTCCCAACATAGGGTGGTGGTACTGAAGCTGCAATTCTTCTGGGTGGAGACACTATGGAATGGCTGATGGGTGGAGGAGGATTTTCTCTGGAATCCCGGTATAAGCTTACCTTTATAGGCAGGGTGGAGGTGGAAAAAGACCTCTGGAATCCCTGGTTTGGTCCTAGGCTAGGGGGTGGTGGCTGCTCTATGGACAGACTGTCAATGGTTGGGAGGAGAACTAGGGACCTGATGCTATTACCAATCTAGGTCACTCAGAATTAAACGCCTTAAAATTAGGGTTTTCCGACTGGGTTTAGTGGGGGGGTGGTTTAATGGATTTTGAATCAGTATATTTACCAGTATACCTCTGCATAATGATGCAAGGTCTTAACAAGTTTGGGCCATCAGGTGCTGTAACAGACCTTGTGAAATTAGGGAGGGAATTCTCTTACTGTCTCAAATATAATCTTTGAGTGTGATAGGAAGAATACATCAAAATTATTTAAAGGCACATTGCTAGCTTTGTACATTGCTGTGATCTAATATAACTCTGTTCTGGGCAATTTGCAGCTTTGAGATTCTCTTACAATTGTTCTAGTAACCTGTGTTCTTTCTAATGATTGTGCAATTATTAATCTCCCGATATATAAGTATACAGTGGAAAAGAAAAAGATTAATGCTGAATCAATTACTGTGGTTATAACTTGGGCTTTTTCACATAAATAGCAAGAGAGAACTCGTGACAGCAAGTGATCCTTGCAACTTCAAATTATGAAGTCACCCACTAGTATTGCACGGTCTCAATGTGTTAATACGATCAATAAAAGAACACAAGCAATCTGCTATCACACATAGGTAGTTGACAAGTATTGTTTCAAACTGCTGATATGAAAATGCTGTTACCTTTTAATACGTTGCTACATCATGAACTGTCAACAATAGATGTAGCAATTGCATTATTATAACATGTTGTTATATCCTCTATTTAAAATTCTTGTATATACAACTTCACTATAAGATTTTGGGTAATAATGCAAGTTGTTTTATTTTATTTTTGGTCAAGTAAGAGTGGAGCCTTCAATTAACCGAAAAAAAGATTACATATGGTACATGTCTTTACAAGTGTAAAGACCAACAAAAGACAGACCCATTGATGATAAACAAACACCAGGGCCAACAAAACCGAAAACTTTACACACAAAAACAAAATTAAACCCCTGGTCATTATTCCTAAGTGTTTAGGCTGTTGATCTTTCCCGAAATCTTATTGCTCAATCTCCCCAAATCTTATCGCTCAATCTCCCCATCTCTTATTGCTCGATCTCCACCGTCGATCTTACCTTCAATCGGACTGTTGATAATCTCTCCGATCAACAGAGTTGCACGGTGAACCTGCACCGTAGATCAAAACCCATTTGATCCGATGGTCCTCAATGATATCGCATCGGAAACTTGCATGACACTTACCCGCTTCACGGAGCCGATATAGATTATAAACCTTGGTCTATAAAACTTCGGGCCCACTCTTAGACTTAACCTCCAACCATTTTAAAACCTGATATCCCTTCGATAATGAAGGCCATCAAATCCTATGGCCTGCGGCCCTTCAACTAGCACGTTGTTTACCAAATGCTCAACCCCTATAGTTAGCTATGACGTAAGCATTGACTGTGGGATTGACGGTTAGGATTTACTGCGGCACTTCAACCAGGCTCGAGGACTTCCGCTAGTCTTCCTCCTGCTCATTATTCATGGTCTAGAAGTACTCCATGTCTTTGGCTACCAGTCGTTGACAATCATCACGCAGTTTACTAGAGGGCATAGAATCCCAGTCATACCGAATATAGCTTTCCTTACATAGCACTCCTTCATTCGCCAGACGATCAACTTGTCCTGACGATGAACCACACTAGTTGGTTCGAAACGCATCGACAAAGGTCATTTTTATGTGATTTACGCAGAAGCTAATTTCTTATAACTATGACAGATCACAGAAGTCTCAATTCTACGATCAACTAACATATTGGCTTTTCTTCACACATGAACGAAACTGACGGTTCTCAGGGTTCGCAAGTGGGAATGAATACGCTGAAAGACCTACGAGAGCATCCAATGTTTCGACACTTTTCCAGGTGTCGTTCTATTACACATTTTCTTGGCCGCATTAATGACCAATTCAGAGTCAGCTTCAATGATTGCGTTGTGTAAATTTGACTCCATCAGGATTTCCAGGCCCTGCTCTAAGGCCATGAGCTCCGCCATGTTATTAGTGGTAGTGCCCAAATGACTGTGAAAGATATCCCTTATGCGCCCCTGCTCATCTCTTATGGCACCGCCAAATCCAGCCATCCCTGGGTTGCTCTTAGAGGCCCTGTCTATATTGATTTTCCAAAAACCATAAGGAGGAGGCTGCTAGATATCTTTACCAGCGGTTGTTTTGCTCACACCTTTGACAGTGCCTTGGGGAACCAGAGAATGGAGACCCAACTGCAGCAGTATGAGAGCATCTTGGGGTGAAGGAGGGTCCTCGGGAATTTTCCACATAAGGGCTCCTACTGTGTCTTTGAGCTGTTGTAAAATTTGGACAATGATGTTTTGGGTCGAGCCTGTTTTGTTCTTGAAAATCCTGCCATTGCGTTCTTTCCAAACATCCTAGATAATAAAGCCTGGAACCAGAGTCCAGGTCTTGTTGATGATTTCATTACCTGAGAAGTCTTTCCTCCAATTCTTCAAAGTGTTGGCGATGCTGAGTCTGTCCCTGTCAGTTTGCCTGAAGACTGAGGCCGCCCAATCCCACAAGGTAGAGGTGAAGGGGCAGAGGTTTAGTAAATGTTCCATCTTCTCCTCGTGTAAGCCACATAGATGGCATTTGGATGGGCCAACAAAGCCCCTTTTCAGAAGATTCTCCCATGTGAGAATTTTCTTTTGGTGAACCAACCACATAAACAATTTGATTTTCATCCATTGCGAGTTCTGCCAAAGGTCATTCCAAACTTGATCAGGGTTTGGATAATCTAAACCTAGGGCCATGCATTTAGCCTCTTTGAGGTTGAAGGTGCCTTCAGTGTTTCGACTCCATCTCAGTTGGTCATACGAGGATGACACCAAAATCTTCCTCTGCTCCAAGTCAAGAGCAAGAGAATCCGCCTGGGCCTTCAAAGGATTCTCTTCACTATAACCAAGATCCTTCCGCATTCTCCATTTACCATTGTTCCTTACCTGATCCTAGAAGTCACTTAGCATAAGTAAATCTTTGTTTTCAGTGTCATTTTTGAGAGCAGTTAGTTCTTCCCTAAACAGATTTGGTTCTTGTTTCCAGTTATCCTCCCAAAACCGTGCAAGGTTCCCATCTCGGATCTCCTAGAAACTATGCTTCTAGACAATGGCTCTATTCTCCCAAGCAAGGTTCCAAATGTGGGAGCCCTTGATGAGCCCTGACATTCGGATATGATCCTTCTCCTGCCAATTATTTGCATATTTCTACTTCCAAAGCTTGGCCCAAGGGGTGGTTGATTCCTTGAGCCACCTCCACCAAAGTTTGGCTCTCGAAACTCTGCTGAGGATTTCAGGGTCATGAAACCCCAAGCCACCATGGGCCTTAGGTTTGCAGAGCTTGTCCCAAGCTACCAAAGCCCATTTCTTTTTCTCTTCCCCTTTGCCCCAAAGAAAATCTCATTGAATACTCCTGATTTGTTGCATAACTCCTTCAGGAGCAGGAAGAGCTGAAAACATGAAAATGGGTACAGCCTGCAGGACAGCCTTAGTTAGCACAAGACGCCTCACCAAATTCAAAGACCCGCATGTCCATTTCCTGACTTTGTCTTGAAGTTTATTAGTTACCGGCTCCCACACTCCCTTGCTCAGAGGTTTGTCAGTAAGAGGCATTCTAAGGTACTTGGAAGGTAACTGATCCCTTTGAAACCTAAGAATTCTGGTGAGGTTCCTCTGAATAGCAATGTCTGTGTTAAAAAAGAACACCTTTGATTTGTCAAGGCTTACCTCTATACCATCGGCCAATGCAAAGTCGTTTAGGATTTCTTTGAAAGCACTGGCTTCCTTGATTGTAGGAATGCCCTGCAACATTGTGTCATCAACAAATTTTTGATGAGTAGAAGCAACACCATCCTGAGTAAGTTGAAGACCCTGGATTCTTCCTTCAGAATTTGCCATTTTGATCTCTCTGCCTAGCCCTTCCATCATGAGAACAAAGAGGAAGGGGGAGAGCGGATCCCCTTGTTTGAGACCCCTAGAAGGCATAAAGGTTCTAGAGGGAGAGTCGTTAAGCAGAATGGAGAAGCTAGTTGTGGACACAAGAGCCATGACCCATGGTCGCAGCCATAAGCTCTTAGCACTGCCCTGATGTAAGACCAACTTAGCTTATCATATGCTTTCGCTAGGTCAAGCTGCATGATCATACCAGCTTGCTTATTGCTCTTAAGAGAATGTACCACCTCGTGAGCTTGTATGATGTTGTTGAGAATCTGTCTTCCTTCCACATATCCAGTTTGCTCCTCTGAGACAAGAGCAGGAAGAAGAGGCTTGAGTCTGTTAGCGATCACTTTGGAAATAATTTTGTACACCACATTACATAAGGCTATGGGTCTGAATCTGTCCGGTGTCATAGCTTTTTCTTGCTTTGGAATCAAAGCTATGAAAGAGGCATTAAGAGCTTTAAAAATAGTTTTGGATCTTCTAGAGTCTTCCACAACATCAAGGATATCTTGTTTGACTGTTTTCCAACAAGCTTTGAAGAAGTCCACATTGAAGTCATCAGGGCCAGGAGCTTTCCCATTTTGCATCTCATTGATAACTTCAATAACCTCCTCTTCAGACAGTGTCCTGTTAAGATTGTGGTTGTCTTCCCTGGTTACAAGCTTAGGAATGAACTCGGTGAATTTGTTAATGAACCGAGATCTGTCGACGAGAGGCTCCTATGCTATGCTAAGAAAGTGTTGAACTAGGATAGATTCCATTTCTTTGTGAGAGACGAGCTCTTTCCCTTGAGAATCTTTAAGTTTTGAAATTCTGTTATGAGATTTGTGATCCAAGGTTTATCAATGAAAAAACTTCATGTTTCTTTCTCCTTCTCTAATCCACTGCACCCTCGATTTCTGTCTCCAGAAAATCTCCTCTTGCATGCATCGATCGTCCCATTCGTTTTGAAGAGAGTCAGCTTGAATTTTCCATTCCTCGGTAAAACCTTCTGAGATGATGATTTGATTAATCTCCTGGAGTTTCTACTCAACTTCTCTTTTGGCTTTAAAAATATTACCAAACTCTTTTTTGTTCCAATCTTTAAGCCTAGATTTGATGTGTTTAAGTCTCTGCTGCAACATGAACATTTTAGTGCCTTGAACGAGAATATCTTTTGCCCACCATTTGTCAATATTGCTGGTGAAGTCAAGGTGAGAGAGCCAGACATTTTCAAACCTAAAATGTTTGTTCCTCAGTGTACCCATGAAAGTAGCTTCAAGCTTGACAGGCCAGTGGTCCGAGCCTTCGAAGGGAAGGATTGAAGCTAACATATCAAGGCCTTTGAGAAAGAGGTCCTCTAAGATTATGAATCTATCTAGTTTAGAGGCAACTTGAGAAGCCCCTCCCCTCTTATTATTCCAAGTAAAAGTGCCATTTACTGTTTCGGTGTCCACTAGCCCCATGTTATTCATGAAGTTCTGGAAGGCAATGGAATCTCTGCCTAGTTTTCTGGTACCGCCTTTTTTCTCAGTAAGAGATCTGATCATATTGAAATCCTGAGCCATAATCCAGGGCATATCAGGATATCTCTCTCTCAGCTTCTCAAGGGAGGTGAGAAGCTTAAGTTTGTCTTCTAGTTTTTGAGGACCGTAGACATTAGTGATCATGTAGATCTCCTTATCACCCAAAGGTTGAATCATCAGCGATAGATATTTCCTAGAAGCTTCAGCATCCAGGATTCCAATTTTTTAAGGATCCCATAGAGTAAGAATCCCACCCGCTGAGTTATTCACTTTAACCTCGAGATACTCATACTTGATTAACCATTTGCTATGTATCTCTCTGATATTGTCCATTGAACATTTTGTTTCCTGAATAAAAACCATATCTGATTTTTCTACTTTCATTCTACTACTGAGAGTTCTTTGTTTCCTTTTACTTCCTAGACCCCTAATGTTCCAGGTTGTAAGCTTCATTAAGAAAGGTTTGTAAAGGAGTAACTGGTAAGATCTCTCATCTTACTTGAGTTGATCATAAGTTTCCCACATTCGGTCAGCAGCTCATTTTGTGTTTTTCTTCCTCTTTTCCTTCCCGGGTTCTCGGAAGAATGCATTGGTGTATCCTCCATTGTTTTCACTCCCATATTCTCCTGGCTATCCTGGTTTCTTTTGACTCCAGAGCACTTCGTTTATGATCTCCAAAAGAAGAGCTGTTGAACCCTGGCAAACTCCTCTTTTGGCAGAGAGCCTACCCCTTTGGTGATTCCCTACTCCAGAAACTTTTCTAGATCTAAATTCTCCCTCTCTAGAATCTCCTGCAGTTCATGGTCTTCCGCTCCAACCTCACTTGGGGTCATCTCATGGTCCCTACTGAGCTCCAAAATGCTCGGCATATCATCCTTTTGTTTGCTGTTTTCTGGTATATCCTCCATATTAGTATCACTTTCCTTCTCAGTGGGAATATTCTCTGATTCCTGGTTTGTCCCATTGTGTTCGACTTCTTCTTCTAAGATCTTGAAACTATTGTGACTAGGTTGTTCGTCTCAATTAATTTTCTTTTGGTACCGCTTACCTCCTTTTCCTTTACCCCCAACCTTAGTAAAACCTTTGGGATCCTTGCCTGTAGTGGCTTTCGTATTTCTCTCCAGCTTGTTTAATGGGCAGTCCCTGTATAGGTGCCCGTGCTCATGGCACTTACGACACCTAAATGGGACGTGTTCATAGTCCACTGCCTGCACCCATTCCTCGCCATACACTTCTAAAATGATTGCATCCGGAAGTGCCCCAGATAAGTCCATTTCCACACATATCCGGGCGAAGGAAGTGTATTTGCCTCTTAGAGTAGCATCTGAGATCTTAATAAAATGCTCGAGCTTGTTGCTGATAGCCTCTAGATACTCCGGTAGCCAATAATCTAAAGGAAGGGAATAAAGTCTTATCCATACCGGCACCGAGGTGAAAGTTTCTCGTTCTGGGACAAAGTTCACTACCCATGGTCTCATATAAAGACCTGCCAAAGCGTAAAAATAGGATCCTCCCTCGAACATTGTCTTTATCCTCTAATCTCGTGAACACTGTGAAGAAGCCCTTAGACCCAAGGTGAAGGTCAATTTCCCCCTTTGGTTTCTAGTGGTTCCTTATCCATGCTTGCAAAGCCTTCTCTGTTGGAAAAATCCCCATAAATTTACAGATAATAGCATACTCCAACATGTGGTCTTTTGGTACCTACAGCGCTGGGTCACTTAAAACGACTCGAGGAATAGTGGTCGACTTGGGTTTACAGACCCCTGATGTACTCATAGGAGCAACTTTCAGATTGCTAACCTCTATCCTCTTCTCCTTACTAGCTTCCTCATGATTCTCTTACTGTCCTTGAGGTCTGATCGTTTCTGATTTTTCTGTATTCTTAGCCTGTGTTACCACCTCCGTTGGTTTCTTGAAGCGATGTGATCCAAATCCCTTGTTTCTGTCCACAACCACTTGACTGTAGGAGGGAGCTGACCCCCCTCCTTCGTGCCCCGCCATGGTGACCAGCGACAGAACCCTCTATTCGCCTTTTAGGGTTCAGCTACAAGCTTCGCTCTGGAGAGAGTATTCAACATCTAGTTTTCATTCTGTTCACAATGCAAGTTGTTTTATTACTACTACAAACTGTTGGAATAAAACCCAATATGCTGTAAAGTTTAAGCCTGTAAGAATCCAAGGCATTACCTCTATGGTGACTACTACTCAATGGTTGATGCTAGGACATCTAGAGAAATATCAATAATTGCAAAGTTTATGTGCGTGCCTTTTTTACTGATTGATGGATTTATGCACCAATATTACATTTGTGCTGGGATTCGATCTGCATGTCAAGGATGTATAGATTGCCTTACAGGCAATCCCTTTGACATATTTCATAGTATTCTACAGTTATGTGAATATTTCGTGTATTGATGGTCTATCTATTATTTTACTCACTGTCATATGGTTCCAACATGGTTATATTTGCTTTAAGAAGTTTACATACGATGGAGATCATTGTCTTCATTGCTCTAGCCTCCTTGGACATACGTTATACATATCACATGGAGGATGTCTCATCCTTGTTGAGCTGAGTTTTTGGGAGATGTTTTCATGTGACAACACTGATTTTATTTTATGTATACTTGATTATATCCAATCAAGCTAATAAAAGGATATCCTTTATTTATCCATTCCTAGGTTAGATCTGGGGAATAAATTCCAATAATATTATTTTATTGATGGAAGGTTTGAACCAAGAACGCTATAAAAGCAAGTCTACTCCATTTGTAATGGTTGTTGAAAGATTGAGTATTTGAGGTTTTGGTGCATTTTGTATTGTATCTGTCTTAGTTGTTGAATGGTTTGGTAATGTACCTTGGAGAATAAGGATGCTATCTATTGTTTATGCCTATTATATCTATTTCGTTGTTTTATAGCGTTCTTGGTTCAAACCTTCGATCAATAAAATAATATTATTGGAGTTTATTCCCCAGATCTAACCTATGAATGGATAAATACAGTATATCCTTTTATTAGCTTGATTGGATATAATCAAATATACATAAAATAAAATCAATGCTGTCACATGAAAACATCTCCCAAAAAATCAGCTCAACAAGGATGAGAGTCTTTATCACTGAAAGGGTTCATGGGAATATATCTATCTTTCTCCTTGCTTGGTCGTATGCACATGTGATCATTTCTTGGTACATCTAGACTTCATACTCTTTGAGCTTAACAACAATAGCAAACTCCTTTAATACATTTTCTGGACATTAGGACAGCAAGGATTACATTGATTAAACTTGAAATTTGTAGCCTTGTCCATTGACCACAGAGCACCAATGCCACCTTACAACCACACTTGTTTTTAAGTTCATTCCTCAAATCTGGAAGACACCTAAGAAAATCTTACTCCCCATTTGTCCCTTAGTCTAATAATATTCCTTACTGCAAATTAAGAAAGTTATGCTTAATTATATTTAAATAAATTTGCTAAGTAAGCTGCATCACAGCATCTCTAGGAACAGATTTATACATCTTGATTTTATACATTATGTTGGAGTTGTTCCCCGAATTCACAAATCTATCCAGTGATAATACTAATGTAAATCTGTGAAAGGGTTTTGTTACAATTATTTTATTTTTCTAGTCTAATTATTTATTAGTATTAATGGGATGGGGTTAAATGATTAAGGTGGGATATTACCATGTGCATACTTATTTATTAATATAAATGAGTGATAAATAATCCTTTAGACCAACATCACATTTAAATATAGTATGAAACTTTTGTGTATATGTAAGAAATTTACATATAATATGAAACTTTAGTGTATATTTAAGAGACATGTTCAATATAGTGTTGTTTTTTTGATTGAAAGTTATATTTAATTAGTTTGAAAGTTTAAACATTTAGTAGTTTGTCTCAAATTATAGATAATGAATGAAAAGTTACACTAAAGAGTTAAATTATTGGTTGGTTTTTATATAGAAAATTAATTTGAAAAATATTTTATTTTACATGTTAATACATTTTATTTACATATTTCTTTTGAATTCTTCATTCCCTATAAATTCTTGTAAAGATTTCATTATTGGACTTTGTTTTAAGTTGTAACTGTTGCAATAATTTTATTCCAAGATGGTTGATATTCTAATTAAGTAGTGGAATCTCTTTTCAAGGTGATCAAAATGATGTTATGGATGTGAAAGGATGAATTCTTCTTGAAAAATCTTTTGTGGGGCCTCATTTTATATTTTATTGTACATGTGGCAAAGCCACTTGCATTTTTTATTATTTTTTATTTAATTACAAGGAGGAAATGGGTTTCTGGGCTCTGACGTGGCCGCAGGCGGGCAGGTGGCGAGCGCGTCTTCCCGCACCTGCACAGTAACATACCTGTAATTAAATCGTAGTTAATTTGGGTAATAGCGAACAACTATTTCCCTATTTTCTTGACCGGTCGACGTCCGTCTCACCGTCCTCAGTCAACTAACTCCTTTCTCGGCGGGTTCGAAGGCGGTTTTCGTTATGGAGGCAATGGATTATGAAGACGAGGCGATTGATTATTCACAGGATCCTTATGAAGGACAGTCCATTTTCTGCGTTCGCGGTCCAAACCCTAGCTATAACCGTTCTGCTCCTCCTCACCCGGGTCTCTTGCCGTCAGCTGCGCTCCCTGAATTCTCCACATTGCCGTTGCGTTTTGGATCCCTCTCATTGGAGACCCCGGGTTTAGACAATCCTCCGCTTTCCCCTGGCACGCTTAATCTTCTCTATGCTATTACGCCTCCTTCCCCTAATTTTGATCCGCTCCCCTCCTTTAACCCAGTACCCCCCTTGAGATCACCTCATCCGGATGTGGCAAACCATAACTCCCTCCCATCGGGATTTTTTGATTCCCCGGTCATAAACCCCAAATCAGCAAATTCTTTGAAGGATTTGGGAACAGATCCATTATCGGAGCACCCATCGGCGCCGAGAACAGGAAAGCGGAAGGTTAAGTGCGTGAAGAAATCCACAATGGATCTTACCATCACCTTTGGAGATGATATCCCAATGGGCGAGGTTGTGGATAAGGCCAATAGAGTACTTGTTGGACATGTGCGAGGGAGGGCTTACTCAGCAACCAGACTCTCAAATTGGGTACATGAGATATGGGGGGGCATACTTTAGGAGCTTCTGGAGGTTCAGAGCCTGGCTCGGGGTTGGTTTGCCTACATTTTTCGAGAGTTGAATACATCGATCTGATCTTAGCCAAATATTGGCACATTGAGATGGCACCGGTCCTCCTCAAGCGTTGGTCTCCACTATTCGATCCGGAGCGGGAACAAATTGGAGTAGGATCTATATGGGTGCGATTACCTGGTCTACCCCTACAATTCTGGTCCGAAGCGGTGTTTATTAGGATTGGCAATGCCCTTGGTACATATCTGGAATATGACAAGACTTATGTTCAGACGAAAAATTGGGCGCTGGCAAGAATACTGGTTCACTTAGACACAGGGGAGGGTTTAGAATAGAAGATCACCCTGAAATGGAGGCAATACACCAGGATTCAGATCTTGGATTACGAGGGGGTACCGTTTCGTTATAGAAGGTCTCACAAGGTTGGGCATGTATTCAACGAATTCCCACTGCTCACGAAAACAATGGACTCTCTAGGCTCGCCTTCGACTCTAAAAGGAAATGCTCTTGTGACGGCACCCCTAGCCCCGGTTTTGGCATTGCGTTTGAGCACACCTGCACCTAAGAATACCAATGTGGGTGGTTCGTCGAAGGAGGCTGAGGATGCAACTAGGGTGTTGCAGCTACAACAGAGGTGGCGTGGAAATTGGGTATAGTTTCTTTTCCCCCTCTGATATCATCTCCGCTATCTCTTTCCGTTGATACATCATCGAATATATTTGCATCTCTGGTTACTTGCCACCCCCCCTCCTCCCATCAATGCACCATCCTCTCCTACTGTCTCTTCCTCTCCTCTCACTTCTGAGGTCGTGGCCTCATCATGCCAGATGTTGTCACATTCTTACAACCTCCGATCAAGGCCCTTACCTGGTATCGATCCACCTACTGGTTTGGGATTGGTCTAATCTGGTCCCCCTGCTCTTACATCTCGGGGGTGCAAATATAACCTATCCAAATCTATTCTGAAAGCTGGAGCTGAGGTAGTATCGGGAAAGCAATCCACCATGGAAGGGGTCCTTAGAGCACTAAAAGCCCCAGAGGGGGTTCCACCATGAAATGCCTATCCTTTAATTGCAGAGGTCTGGCTAGTACCTCCAAGAAACTAGCCTTGCGGAGGTTGATTGATAACGAACCAATTGATATTCTCATTCTGCAAGAAACCTTGGGAAATGTTGTCTCCATTGAGCATACCCTTGCCACACTGGGACCGGGTTGGCATTACCATGTGCTGGATGCCATAGGTAGGGCTGGAGGATTAGCCATCAGCTACAATCCTCGGACAATAAATGCATCTGCCACTTGGGGGGGAGTGGGTTTCTTAGGCATGGGTTTCTTCTCAGCCGAGCTAGGGCAGACCTTGAGGATCATTAATGTATATGGCCCCTGCCAAAGGAGAGAGGAATTCTGGCAAAAACTTCTTGGATTAAGCATGGCATCTACTGATCAGATTATCATTGGGGGCGACCTTAATTTCTCTATGGGATTTGGGGAATCCTGGGGTTCACATGCACAGGTTGACCCCTTATCTGATTTCTTTAAAGACATTCTGGAGCTTCATCAACTCGCGGATATCCCCATGAATAAGCCGATGCCTACATGGAGGAATCGGAGGATAGGGGATGCTGCCCTGGCAATGAGACTAGACAGATTCTTGATTAAAAGTCCTCTGCTCCAGAGATTGACCAGATACAGACAATGGGTCGGGGCAGGGGGTAAATCAGACCATTCGCCTATCTATTTGGAAATCTTGGGACCTGAAGCCAAGCCCAAGGGCTCCCTTTAAGTTCAATCATGGCTGGTTACAAGACGAGGAATATACTAATCTGATCAAGGACTATTGGGTGTCCCATCCTATAACTGATCACAGATTGGCAGCGGAGGGATTCTGCCATAATCTCTCCAAGATTAAACATATAACCATGGTTTAGGCTAAGGAGAAGAAAGCCAAGGATGATCGAAAGATTCTGGACATTGAAGCAAAGGTGGAATCGCTGACGGATGATAGGAATCTTGGCTTTACCACAGTTGAAGAAAAGAGCAAACTGATCGAGCTCGAGCTCCAAAAAGACAAGATTCTTAAGGAGAGGGAGGAAGCATGGAGATTGAAGAGCAGGGCCATATGGTTGAAGGTAGGAGATGACAATACCAGATTTTTCCAGAATTATGCCAAAGGAAGGAAGGTCACTAATATGATCTGGAAAATGCCCCTTCCTGGAAGGTCACTAATACGATCTGGAAAATGCCCCTTCCTGGAAGGTCACTAATACGATCTGGAAAATGCCCCTTCCTGGAAGGTCACTAATACGATTTGGAAAATGCCCCTTCCTGGAAGGTCACTAATACGATCTGGAAAATGCCCCTTCCTAATGGAGAACTGGCAGACAATTTTCAAAAGCTCTCCAGATTGGGCACATCTCATTTTCAAAGTTTATTTAAAGTCCCCCATGAAGCCAACTTAGCAGATATCATTCAGGTGGCTGGACTTTTCCCCCGTTATGTAGGTGAGGAAGAAGCATCAGAATTAACCTCTCTGGTTACGCGGGTGGAACTGGAGGGGGTTCTGAAATGGTTCAAGAAGTATAAGAGTCCGGGACCCGATGGGTGGACTATTGAATTCTACTTGGCTTTCTATGATATTATGGCCTCAGATATCCTTCAGGTTGTGGAGGAATGCCATTCATCTGGGAGACTTTACAATGCCATCAACTCCACCTTCATTGCCCTCATTCTTAAGACTAATTCCCCTGTCTCATTTGATGACTTCTGTCCCATCTCCCTCTGCAACTGCTCTATAAGATTATTTCGAAAATCATTGCCAATCATATCAGACCTATTCTTTCACAACACATTCTCCCTGAACAGTTTGCTTTTCTTGAAGACCACCAAATTCATGAAGCAATTGGCACTGCTCAAGAGGCCATCCATTCTATCTGAGCTCACCGTCTAAAAGGCATCATTCTCAAAATCGACTTAGCCAAGGCCTTTGATCGGGTGGATTGGACTTATATCAAAATGCTGCTTATTCACCTGGGCTTTCCTCTTCTCTTTACAAATTGGATAATGGCATGCATAGCAACTCCCTCATACAGTCTGCTCATTAATGGATTCACCTCCCCTTTTTTCCATGCTGAAAGGGGCCTCAGGCAGGGATGCCCTGTCTCCCCACTCCTTTTCCTACTTGTTATGGAGGGGATGAGCAGACTCATCTATCATGAAAAATAGCATGACAGATTATCAAGCTTGAAGATCACTGATCAGTGTTATTTAACCCATCTCCTATTTGTAGATGATGTCATCATATTTCTGGATGGAAGTGTACGGGACACGACCACCTTTGATAAGATTCTTGCTTCATTCTACAAGGCGACTGGTATGATGGCTAACCACTCTAAATCTACTATATCCCTGGCTCACACCTCAGCACAAGAATCCGATCTGGCCTTGCATCGATTCCCTTATAACCCTCGACTGATGGATCAGGGGTTCAAATATTTTGGTTATTGGATCAAGTCGACGGGACACAAGATCGCAGATTGGATTTAGTTGATCACTAAATTAGAGAAGAGGATCTCGCCTTGGAGCCATTGCTTTCTATCCAGGGCTGGGAGGTTGGTTCTCATTAAATCTATATTGGAGGCCACACCTGTATTCTGGATGGCATTAGCCTAGATACCTAGAGGTATCCTTGCACGACTAAAGAAAACATGTTGTAGATACCTCTGGAACGGAAGACAAGATAAGTGAGTTTTTGCATGGATCAGCTGGTACAACATTACTCTGCCAAAGAAGTGGGGAGGTTGGGGCCTCAAGGATCTCACACACTTTGCACACGCCCTGGCCGCGAAAATGGGGTGGACTTTGCTTACAAAGCAAAACCTCTGGACATCTATCTCATACCACAAGTACATCTGGTCCTTACAACTCATGGATTGGATCCGATTACCTGGCTAGAGCAGAACAGGTATATCATCAGTATGGAAAGCTCTGTTGCACTCGATCCCCCTCATTCGCAGCCATCTAACATGGAGAATAAATGACAGTTCCAGGGCACGCATCGGAATGGATCCTTGGACAGGAGGTGGAGGGAGGTGTTGTCTCCCACAAGAGCTTATTCAGTTACTTGAAAAACAGAATGTCAGAGTTATAGCCCACATAGCGGATCAGGAGAACACAACCATTTTCTCCCAAGAATGGAAATCTACAGCGCAGTTTAACCTGCCTCAGGTATGGCACCAAATCTGGGAGGAGTAAACAAATGCTCTGAGTGAATCTCACATCCGCATTAAAGATGGATCAGATGAGCTCATATGGGACAAGGCTGAATCTGGATATTACTCCCCCAAGGAAGCGTACCTGTGTTTGATAAATCACAAAAAACCAGAAATATTACAGAGCTGGTGGAAGATCATCTGGCAGTTAAAGACCCCTCCCAGGACTAATCTATTCTTCTAGTGCTTACTCCGGAACAAGGTTCCCACTGGGGAATCGCTCATGCACAGATCTATGCACGGCCCCACCTGGTGCATACTTTGCAAACAACAGTCTGAATCAACCACCCATCTTTTTCTTACCTGTGGAATAACTAAACAGATATGGAAGGAAGTGTCAGAAGTGATTGGCGGCATGGGTATATGGGAGGGGGATAACATCTCATTAGCATGGGAGGCTTGGTATCAAGCTCACTCCGGTTCAAATCGCAAGTGCCTTCCCCTCATCATCAGCTGGGCAATATGGCTGGCTAGGAACAAACTGATCTTTGAAAATGGATCGATTCGGTGGCAATCTGTTACTGCCAAAATCGTTGCAGCTTATCATGAATTGCCGGAATTTACCCCTCCTCGCATACACAGACCAGCTGCCCCGGACCCCATAGATCACTCCATACCATGGGCCTTTTTCGATGGTGCTATACAACATGGATGTGGGGGGGGGGGGTTTCATTCTACACTTATCAGAGCAACATCACTTCAAAGTTAAGATGGGCTTAGGCATAGGAACGAACAATTTCGCTGAGCTAATTACTATTAGACATATTATGCATTTTGCATTCATTCATGATTGCAGAGCATTACAAATATATGGGGATTCAAATATTATCGTAAGCTGGATCAATCAAAAATCTAGATGTCATGCACACACACTCTTAAATATTCTGGATGAAGTTATGCATCTCAAAACACAATTTAATTTCATCATTGTTCGTCATATCTACAGGGAGCATAATCACAGTGCCGACGAATTATCCAAGGAAGCCACGCACATTCTAGGAGGACAGTGGATAATCCAGGAACAGAGGGGCAACTCACAGTACCAATACTATCACAAGCCTTATATAGACCAAATCTACCCTCGGGTAGATGATCACTGATTTTTCTATGTATATATGATGATGTAGATATCTAGTTTTTTAACATATGAACAACATCTTGCGAGGTGCAATTATATATTTTGCTTATTATACAACATCCTGCGTGATGTTTTTTGATAGCTTGATACAACATCATCCTGTGTGATGATTTGATTATGAAACAGACATGTAAGAACTATAGATTCAAAAGCCATGAAGGAATTCGCATATGTTGAACAACATTTACAATATGTAATTTTGCATCATATAATGAAAGATTACGATTTTTCCGTGGGGAAAAAAATTACATAGTTCTAGAATTGAGATAAGGTCCAACGGATTTTATAAAAATATTATTTTAATGAAAAAGGGAGTCATTACCTCTATATAAAGGAAGGACTTCCACATTTGTAAGTCATGGTTGGATAGCGGGAGTATTCCTCTCCCGAGAGCTTAATGAAAATCTTTTTTGTGCCATTGGGGTTTTGTGTTTACTACGTTTCAATCTAGCATGCCTTCTTTTCTTCATTCCATTTGCAATTTTTTCTAAGGTTAAATTGCAATGGATTCAGGACCACCAGAAGGCGTAGTGAGATCGATCCATTGAGGGACAATGATAATGTGGAAGGGGGTGTCATGGACACGTTTTGACATCCCTTTTGTTGGCTTGAAGTAGTCAGCGAGCCTTTTTGCTAGGTGGACCTTCAAGGGTCCCCTTAGTTAATGCTTGGTTTATTTTATGCTATAATTGATCCTTTGTCTGAGGGAAATCCTATTGAGGATCCCTCTATAGTGGGTTCTTGACCTTGTAGTTTACCCTGGTGGCCAAAAAGCTACCCATCTCTTTGATACTAGTTCATGTCCATTATTTTGGACAATCGACCTAAGGAGGTTCATGCTTCTTGATACCCTCTCGTCCTAACATTCCTTTGATTCCATTGCCCTTGAAAGTTGGCATTGGTCTTCACATCCCTCCATCACCCCTATTCCCCTTTATCTATTAAAAACCCAATTTATTCACTGAGGTTACTTGTGATATCACCTTATTCCAAATTCTTTATGCCACAATGAGTCTTAGGGGAGTCCCCCTCAAAGGTGGAGAAAAGTTGGCCTAAAGAAGCAAGGTAGATTATTGAGGTGACAGTGGGTGACCTACCAATGCCTACTTGGATTCTATAAATGTGGGTTGCAACTTTCATCGATTTAACGTACAATTTTACTGATAATATGTGGCAACGTCTCAAAAATGGTTATAGAAAACCAAAGCAAAAGCTAAATACGTAAACATGAAAATCCCCTTGCTCCTTTGTAATAATTAACCTACACAACATACCTTAGCATTACAATTACGGAATCCTCTCCAACAAGTTTGCCAAATAACTCTGCTATTCCTTGTAAGGGTCAGTGAGGGTTGACATTAACATGGAATTCTCTCCAACAAGTTTGCCAAATAATCATGCCACTCAGTGAGGGTTGACATTAGCATTTGGTGGCAACGTATCAAAAATGTTATAGAAAATCAAAGCAAAAGCTAGATATGTAAACATGAAGATCCCCTTGGAATTTTGAATTTTGTCAATTTGTGTGCTATTTCATCTCAAATTATCGATCCCCAATCAAATATTTTCTCCCTATATAGAGTGTAGTCGATAACATACAAAACAAACATTATCATTACAATTATGGAATACTCTCCTCATGTCATATTTTATCTGAGTGGGATATCAAGAGAGTAGTCAAAGCCATGATCATCAATAGAGCAGCAGATGAGGATGGCTTTTGAGCAGAATTCCTGAAGCATGATATCTAGTCTCTTGCGTTCTATTTCCAATCTATTCAACCATGTTGTTTCTTTTGGCTTCCCCCCTGCTTGATCCACAAATTAGGGAGCAATTGTGAGTTGAACAACTACCTGACTATCATGGTGGGCCACACCTTCTCGAAGCTTTATGCCATAGGCTTGCATCAATGGCTTTTTGAGGATCTAGAGAGACATCTCATAGCTAGAGGACAGGTAGGCTTTCACCCAAGTTACCAGATGATTGACCACATCTTCACACTTCGAGCCATTATTGAGGAAGCTCGTCATCGCTCTTTGAAAGTCTATTGTTGCTTTGTTGACTTTAGAAAAGCATTTGATACTGTGCCTAGGGAGTCATTATTCGAGAGGCTTTGGGACATTGGCATATCGAGACCCTTTTGGTAGCCATCATGAGACTATATGAGTCAATTTTGGTTCGCCTCAAGGTGGCACATGGCCTTTTTGACTTTATCCAGAGTAGCATTGGGGTAAAACATGGGCACCTCCTCTTGCTGACCTTCTTCAGGATTTACAATGATGATTTGGAACTTTTCCTTCCATCCAGGAGGGGGATGGGTGCCTTCTATATCAGGGTTGATCTTCCTACTCCCTTTCGCAGATGACTTGGTCTTGTTGGCATCTACTCTTGAGGACCTGTAGGGATAGATCGACATCTTGGCCAACTTTTGTGACCTTCGATAGTTGACAATCAACCTAGGTAAAACCAAGGTTATGATCTTCAATGTTTCGAAGAAAACTCTTACAAACATGCATTGCTACTTTCGGGGGAAGAGAGTGAGATCAACATATCATACATCTATATAGGAGTACATTTCACATACCTCGTTTTGGTATGCGGGAGGCCTTCCAGCCTCAACTTAGCAAAGGGTATGCTTCCTTGGCCCTTGTCAAGAGATAATGCTTCCAAAGTCAGTTTTGGGACATCTTGTCCAAACTCTACCTCATGGATGTGATTATTAGACCCACAATCCACTATGGCTCCGAGATCTAGGGGCTGAGCTTGGTACAGAAAGACTGGGTCTAGATGGAGAGAGTCCAAACCTTGCTTCTTAGGCGCATCATTCGATGAAAACTACATTCCTGCAGCCCATTATTCAAGAAGAGTTTGGTGCCCACCCCTTCCACGGTTCCACCTTGACGTCATATTTTGCTAGGTTTCTTTCCTCCACAGAGTCGCATATTTTAGAGATTTGGATGTCGGGAGAGACCAGTTCCCCTACGTTGCACCTTGTTCCTCAGAGGCCCTTGCTTCAACTCACCCCTTAATCCAAACATGAGGTTGGTTCTCGAATGTTTCTCAACTTCTCAAGACACTAACCATCTCCCCATAACCTCTTCCCCCCTTCAGATTCTCCCTTTCTACACTGAACCATCTCATGTCGCCTAGACAATTATTGAACCAATCCATCAGAAAGGATATCTATAGATTGTACATTCAGGTCACTTGGACTCCCCCCCCGCACGATGGGCTTGGGCTCGAGGACATCCTTCTACCTTGATTATTTCCTAGAGTTACAAGATGGAATCATCGTTTTCCCCCCATACATGTGCAAATATTGGTTGCACTCACTCAGGATCCCTTTGGGCCAACTTTGGGTTGGTTCTTATCGACTCCGAGCAGAGATTGATCACCATATACTAAGATCTTATATGATCTACTAGGTGCGCCACCTTTAGGAGCCAAAGATAGAGCAACACCTCATTTTTAGAATTTTTAGGTACCCCCTATACTATGAGATTAGAGGGCACTACCACTGCCTCTATAGAGATTCAGGAGGATCCCTCTCTACCTTATTTCAGTATCCTGGTAGAACATGCCTAGCCCTCTTCATCGGGGAGATATTGAGACATTGATCTCAAATCTTGCATACCTTGCCTCACTTGGTGCCGTTTCAAACGATCACATCATATTTTCAGGTTAATCTAGTTGATCGAAGCTACAAGTGACAAACTGAGTTCTAAGGTATTTCAAATAGTATAATAGTGAGACCTTGGGTCTCCCCTTAGCCCCATCCTTTGGGAGGCCAACTGGTGTCCTCGAGACCTTTGCGGAGGTGTTGAACATCACATCAGTTCACTCACACCCAAAGTGTTAGAGGGATTAGTTCTAGATGGTTCTTGTGTAGGGTGGGCCCCCAACAAACTCCTCCTTGGTCCTATTGGGGCACCGAATGACTTATCCAAAGCTTCTTTCCTTTGGCCTCAAATGCTAGGAATATTCCTTGCTCCTACAGCCCCCAGGATCATGCAACTAAACACATCGTTGGATCAAGAAGATTCTAATAGCGCGTCAACACCACTATCACCCTCCTCGTCGCCGACTATCAGACTCTGGCATTGTTGACATCATCAACCTCCAACATTGGAATTATTCACTTAGTCTTTTACATCACTAGGAGATTTTGATCCGGTTTTATACATGTTTATGAAGCTATCTTATGATTGTATCCTGCTTTACTTAATTTTGTCCTAGATTTAGCTTTAGCATTTTCTAAAAGTTGTGCTTCCACTCCCACATTATACTCATATTGGATATACCCTTCTTCAGTCCCATTGACCTATTTTGGTGGTCATTTGTTAGACATAAATAAAATTATCTTATCTTATCTTATCTCCAACAAGTTTTATAAATAGCCATACCATTTCCTTGTAAGGGGAAGCTAGAGTTGACATTAGCATTTGGTGGTCATGGTGTAGGTTACTAGAGTGCCCATGCGAAAGATCACATTGGATTTGCTTATAGTCTTACATACAAGCAACCAACTCGAGCCCTTTGGCTTGAACACGAGCTCCAATGTCTAGCGACGAGCCTTTAAACATCAACACAAAATGCAAAATTGTAATGCGAGATGCTAAAAGAGGCTCTTCCTCAAACCAAGAGTGAACAAAACATCATTTAACCTACTTGAAGGCATGCAGAAAAATATGGCCCCCAATCCCATCAAATGGAGGTAGCATCATCCCCTAGCTCTACACACATTCCAAGACACAATAAGATAGGCATATTTGACTGTTGGTTCACATGCACACCCCCACACATCATACCCCAGAGAGGAGGGTAAGGTCAAGCAAGCAAGCATACTGACCCTTCAACCAAACAAACATTGTGTTTAACATGTGGCCACGCCCATTGCATTCTAGGATTTTGGTTGTTCCATATGTTTAAATATGGTTAGCTCCCTCTTACAAAAAAAATGACCGCTCTGATTAAAACATTGATTGTATTATTCCTAGTAGAAGTACTTTTAGTTTAGAAAATTTATAAATGGACTCGATTTGGTTATGTACTTGTTTACGAGGTTGTCCTATTCTTGTATCCTTCTTTACTTCATTTTGTCCTAGATTTAGCTTTGGAGTTTTCTAGGAGTTGCGTTTGCACTCCCGCATTGTACTCATATTGGATGTATCCTTTAGTTTCATTGACCTAGTTTTGTGGTCATTTGTTGTACATTAACAAAGTTATCTTATCTTATTTTATCCTATATTATCTCTCTAGTTTAAGCCGTATTACAATTTTAATATTTTATTGTGTATCCGCTGCAGATGGCTTGTTTTGATGAGCACAAACATGCAAAATACAAAATGGACTATCTCCCTTTATATAACAAACTCAAAGAGAGGTATGTTTCCTATTATGAATAATTATTGTGTTTGACTATCCAATTTAGCTTGTATAATGATTCTAATATTTTATTATGTATCTGTTGTAGATGGCTTATTCTAGTCAGCATGAGTAAATGGAATACAAAATGGACTATCCATCTTTATAAAACAAACTCTAAGGGAGGTACATTTCCTATTATGAATAATTACTGGTTTTGAAATATGTTTACCCTTATCATTTGTGTGTATTTTAGCCTAATTCAATGCTCCTTTTTCCTTTCAGTACAAGACAACACACTACAAGAAAGATGGGGTTTAGAGGGAGTGTTTTCAATTTTTTGTTTGTTGTTGTTTGCATTTGTTTTGTTTTGTTGAGTTTGAGCATGGCCATGCTTTGTGTTGTTTGTCTTGTGTTGTACTTGATTTTCTTTGTTTTGCATTTTTCTTCATTTTTTAAAGATTGGTCTTCGTTTGGTTTGTTGGGTGGGAAAGGAAAGGAAGGCAGCATGAAGAGAAAATGAAAGAGATGAGATAGAGGTCATAGCTCATAAATAAAGGTGAATCATCTTACCTATATGTAGTGCATTTCTTAAAATTATCTAGGCTAATTTATCACTCCATTTGCTTGTTATTTAATTTATTATATTTTTAATCTATGGTCTCATACTCAACTGTATTGATCTGCTTTGTGTAGTGAGTGACTATAGTTATACATTCGACAAAGTTCATGTGGCGAAGATACCCTAGACACTACAAACGCGGTGGAGAGAATGGGTAAGCCATCTTTTTCTCCCAAAAAAATAAAGTTGGCCTTTAATCCACTGAAATATTTATTACTTGCACAACAATTTATAGTTTTGTCATGGTTATGGGGTACTGCCATCTTTTTATTGGGTTTGAGATTTGAGTTTTTCTAGGAACTTTGATAAGACAAAAAGAAAAGAATTATATTGGGGTAAACTTTTTCAGTGCTTATTGTTCATGGTTGCCATAGGAGTTGGAATTGGCCAAGAGTAGACATGCACATATGGTTATTTCTGTGCTTTGTTTATCTGTTATTTAATTACTTCTATGGTTTATTTGTGATCTCAACATATAGTCTGGGTGAGCCATGTTGTTTCCAATAAAATGGTATTATGATGTATTTCAATGAAGTATTCTTCATTTGTATGATGATTTCTCCTTCTAGCATGGTTCTCGTGTAGTACCGCTCAATTTATGGTTTGACATTCAAGCTTATCTGCTAACATTGATTAAGCTATGTTGGGCTTCAAATGTTTATGTTGTTTGGTCCTTACTATTTAGGATTGTTGTTGTAATGGTGATATTTCTTATCATCTACTATGTCTATCATCTATACTTTCGCTTATTTCAAATGCCATCTTGTCGATCACTAAATTGTTAGATCTATAAAGTGCTTCACTTCTTTCCCCGTCATTAATATAGCATTGCTCACCCTATTTTTATTTATAGGTTTGTAATTCTTTCATCATTTCCTTGCTTTGTTTTATGAATACATAATTTGTTGAGCAACCATGAACGCCACACTTTGTCCTTATTCCTTGATTTTATACAATAGATCTTTGGTTTTAAGTTGATTGGTAATGAGACCTTAGACAATCTAAACATAAGAGGATGCCTAACTATTATCATTTAGTTGTATTTCAGATATGTAGAGATTTTTAGAATTTGCCTAGTTTGAAATCTCCACCTCACTTCCATGAGGCTAGGCATCTACTTGTACATTTGTTTGCCTTGATGCCAAAACTAATTTCTTCAATGACCTTGCAAGAAACTTCATATCTGCTCAACACTACTAACAATCAAACTCAAGATTGTAAATGCCATAAAGACTTCACACTTACATCTTTGCATAGGCCATTAGGGAAATACCCATCTTCATACATAGATGGGAAAATTAATTTAGTTACAAGGAAACTATAATATCTACAATTCAGATGTGAAATTATCATTAAGCATGCTAAGAAAACATAGCAATCAACCCTGACCGGAGCCATCAACCACTTGGCCATCTCTCCCATGGACAACTTCTATTCTACCCCTCATCCAAGATGCAGAGCAACAAGGTTCTATTTTAGAGAAACATAATCATTATGGGAACAATTACATGACAAAGATGATGTTTGATCTGATTCGAATTAATAATCTAATTGATATGGTCAATCCCAACTTTGTTCAATGCTAGGCATAATGAGTATCGATCCAAATCAAGAAGTATTGCCATCCATGGGGGTAAATATTTTCTTGCTAGGCGAGAGGATAATAATGCTAGTTACAAATTTTGTTTCGAGTTCATTATGACAGGTTCCCTTGCTCATGGAGCTATACTCCTCGTTAGGGATTATAACTTGGAACATAATGGATTATACATTTTAGTAAATGAATCTCCTGGAGAATTGGAGAATTTCGTTCAGAATTATGTCTGTCTACATTGGGTCTATTTTTCCAAGAGCAGGAAGAAGGCGATCTGTTGTCTCGAGAAATCAACATGCTAAAACAACAATAAAAATTGCTTGATCCATAAGAATTCATATTTGTGATCACAAATATAGCATAACAGTGGTACACCTCATATTCTCGTAGTAATGAAAAGTGAGCATACTTCATCCCAACTTAGTAGAACAAGTCCTTTTGTGGCTCATCTCAAGAAAGGAGTACTGAATGCTTCCGAAACCCTAGCTAGGGCATCCATAATCTCTATAGATTTTAACCAATGATACAAAGGACAAGCACGGCATCCCATCAAGCTATACAAGGAAATCATTGGGTCTTCCAAACAAGCAAGTATTAAATAATTGTCAAATCCTGAGATGTTCAACTTGCATCATGCAAACCATCAAGAAGATTCACACACTTGCATCCCACAAGCTAATGATATTCAATACTTGCATCTCATAAGACAAAGTACACTAGTGCTACAATGCTAGCATCCCACAAGCACCGAATCCTTGTTACAAAAGTAATACATGATCTTCCAACAATTTATTTTCTTTTATTTTGATCTACTATAGTTTAAGTTATTTCACGTAGTGATTCCAAAGATTCCCCAAGTAGCAAGCATCACGCCAACTATCAGTCTCTAAGATACAAGTAGTTGTGTTTAACAAAGATACTGCCCTCCATAAGGTGAGGGAGACCTATTGAGAAACCAATAGGCTAGCAAATCAAGGTTGATTTCTCTTGATAATTGCTTGTGAATATATGATGGCTTCTGATTTCTTTTATTATGTTCTTTTTTCATCAAACAATTACCAAAAACATGAATATCAAAAAAGATAATGAACACAAAGATGTAGGCTCCAAGCCAGGGTAAAACCCCACAAAGGGGAAAAATTGAACAACTTCTTTTCTTATAGAATCAGATCAAAGTGAGAAATCCAAGACCTGAAAACCAATACCAAGACTTCCCACAAGACCCAAGTCAACCCTCCTTCAATCCTTCCTCAAGCAAGTCAAATTCAACAAAGTCAAAGCTAGTCAATGCCCTTCAAATTTGATCAAACTCTGATTTTTTGGCCCTTGGAATATATCTGAAATTTTCGGCCCCCACAACAGTCTGAAATTTTGCATGTGCGGTAGAATTAGGGCATAAAAACACAAGAATTCCCTCCTTTGACATTCACTCTTCTTCTTTTGTCTTTCGCTAGTCTTCTTTCTCCTTTTCTTGGCACAAAATTCGATGAGATGAGTTAGTGTTCTAATTAGGTCAAATTGCTCTCTATATCTACACATCCAAGAGGTCGAGTAGGTGCTTTCCTGGAATGATTTGTCCAGGCAGGGCCGACTTGGTCTTGTGGATGACAAATTGACTATTTTGACTCAAAATAAAATATTTTCTTTTCTTACAAATAGTCCAAATGGGACTTTGACACATGACAAATTTTCTTATGACTCAATAACCCCTAGATGCATGAAGAACATGCTTTGACTAGAAAATAATGGTAATAATAAATTTCTTTTTCTTCTTTTTGCTTTTACATGAAATATATATTGGTGCAAGTACAAAGATAATTATGAAGACCAAACCCAGTTATATTTTCAAAAAGAAACTGAGTAGGCTAAGTCAACCATCAAATTCCCAAATAGAGTGCACTCATCAAAGCAAGGTACCCACATGTCGCACTATGATTTTTCTAATCCTTGAGGTGGCGTTCCATCCAAGCTAGTTGTCTATGTGTCAACCATTTGTCCTCCAAGGTGGTGCATGCTCTAATTAGGGGCTCCTTAACTCAAGCATTCCTACTCAACATGTGTAAGGTGGCTCCAATGCCCCAAACTCTTCATGCGTAGTCTTTAGGAGGATAATGTCCTCCTTCAAGGTGGTTACTCCACGTGCATCCTCAACAAGTGCACCCTTGTAAAAGATGTCAAACCATCACATGATTGCTAACTACCACATCAATACGTGTGTATGTTTGGCACCAACTCCAAGGCATGCACACACCCAATAAGATATTTGAGAGTAAGTCAATGAAAAAACCAATGATAGGGATGGGGAAGCACAAGCCCTCCCCATCACATCAAGTTCTCCCCTACTTTGATGAAAACACTTTTGAAGCAATCAACAACAAACACTCCCTCTTTTTGAGGAAAGTGCTTTCTTGAATCTCCCTAGTTGTGAGGAAATGACTTTCTTGAATCTCCTGTAACCTGCAAATCTAAGTCATTATTTTCTTGGAATTAATAGTTGGTCCTTGCATAGGTTCTGACATTGTCTCCCAAACATCACTCTTCTCCACCATGATGGCATCACTATAACCCTACTCTGCACTACTAGAGGGCTCACCAATGGAAGAAGTCAGTGTAACATGGCTAGCAAATTTGTTATGAGAAGGTACTAGCCTTGATTGAAGTTTTAGGCACCTATACATGCTCATATCCACCCAATAATCTATGTGTAAGCCATCTCAACTTCTCATGAGTCAAAGCAGAGGTGAAGGAGTTGAGATCATTCCCTTGGCTCTCTTCCTCCAAATATGCATTAGAGATCTTCTTTTACTCTTGGATTGGATTCTTGAACAACAACCTTTTCACTTGTTCCCATTGTTGAAGGAGATGCCTTGTTCTCGAGGACCACACATCCTCACCAAACATCAAATCACTACTCACTATTGTCTTTCATTTTGTTAGAATGTAGATCTAGTACCTCGATTCTACTTGCAAGTTGTAAATCCAAGTCTAATGTAATATTGGAAGTATTTACCAATTCCTTCAAAGATTTTGGGGCTCTCTTCCAAGTGTCCCTTTTCCTCCATCATGGCATCACTTTGCTCCTCTTCAGTAAAACTGGAAGGTTAGCCAATGGAATAAGCTATAGTGCAACATGGTTAGCAAATCACTTAGGAGGAATGCTTGCCCTAATTGAAGTTTTAAGTGCTTGTACATGCTTATAACCATCTTGTAATTTTTGAGCAAGCAACCTCAACATCTAGCAGGGGCTAAAATAAAGGATAAGGCGGCAATGTCCTTCCCTTGGCCCTCTTCTCCCAAATATGGATTTGAATTCTTCTTTTATTCCTGGATCATATTCTTAAAAAACAACCTTTTCACTTCCTTTAATGATGAAAGGACATACCTTTGATCTTGCAATCCATGTATCGCTGCTCACCACTATCGTCTATTGTGTTGGAATGTAGATATTGTAAGTCTTCAATGACTCATTGTATTCAAAGAAAATACCTCTCATACTTGAGGGTCCCAACTTAGTTGTTTTCTCATCAACAACATGAACTTAAATTAGGCTACAAAAGACATGAAAATATGACATGCCTTGGGTTGCTCACCAGTAAATGCTTTCTATGGTGTCTTGTTCTTCGGGATTCGGTGAGCACATATGTTCAAAATAACGTTGTTGTATTGCATGTTTTCAATTGAAGGCATGAGCAGAAAATCCGTGTCACAGATCAAGTCCTTAGCATTGCCAATTATAGATCCATTCTTCCCCTATGGAACCCCATTTTACCGCACAAGTTGTAGGGCACTATCCTGTTGATCGTTGATTACCTTCAAAATATTTGATCTTTGTCGAGGTATACTCACCTCCATGGTCTGAACAAAGAGCTTTGATCTTCTCTCCTTTTCTAGTTTCCAACTAAGGCCTTGAATTTTCTGAAGTTGCGAAGCATTTCATCTTGTATGTTCATATAATAAATGTGGGTTTGGTGCGAGGAATCATTAAAGGAAGTAACATAATGTAAGTTATCTTTCAAAGAAGAGGAAGACATAGGTCTACATTCATCTGAACAGATTGGCTAAAGAATCCCCTTTGATCTTTGCTTGCTCCTTAGAAAGGAACCTTGTCATGCCTGCCAAGTGCACACCCCTTGGATTCTCCATCCTTCTTGATCTTGAAGTACGATAATCTCTACACCATGTTCTTAAAGAATGTTTCATGACTACAGAATTGGTTGAGCTACCATGGGAGCCATGCTTTTTTCCTTGTTCCTTGATTTTATTTAATAGATCTTAGGTGTAAAGTCGAGTGATAAAGAGAGCTTAGACAATCCATACAAAAGAGGATGCCTGATTACTGACTTTTTGCTGCGAAATAATATGACTAGGCGGCCCAACAAAATATCCCTTCCATGCACAATGATTATACCTTTTGTCACAATCCTTGAGTTTTATCTTTTAGTTAATGGTTTTGATGTTCAAGCATACCCTATAGACTTGTTGAAGTCATGCTTGGTTTCAAATATGTAGAAATTTCTTGAATTTTCCCAATGTGAAATCTCCACCTCACTTCAATGAGGCTAGGGATCTACTTGGTACATTTTTTTACCTTGGTGCTGAAACTAATTTCTTCAACAACCTTGCAAGAAACTTCAAATTTTCCCAAAAAAACTTCTAGGCAAACTAAAGAGTGTAAATGCCTCAAAGACTTCATGCATGCATCATTCTAGAGGTTCTTAAGTCAAGATTCATCTCAATACATAGATGTGAAAATCACTTCAATTATAGCAAAAATATAATATCATATTGCAATGCCTAAAAAAAGAGGGGGGTAGAGGAGCACAATCCCTCCACATCGCATCAAGTGCTCCCCTACATAGGTGAAAGCACTTTCGAAGCTCAATGGCTTACACTTCCTCTTTGCCAGGAAAGGGATTTATTGAATCGCCCGTGATTTGCAAATCCAAGTCTGTTGTAGTTAGGATTTATTGAATCACTTGTGACCTGCAAATCCAAGTCCGTTGTAGTCTTGGGATCAATAGTTGGTCCCTGCAAAGGTTTTGGGATATATCTCCCAAACATCACTCGCCTCCATCATCATGGCATCACTCCACCCCTATTTTGCAAAACCAGAGGGATCACCCCTGGAAGAAGTCAATGCAACATGACTAGCAAATCTATTATGAGAAATATTTCCCTTGATTGAAGTTTTAGGAACCCATATATGCTCATATCTGTCTTGTAATCACTGTGTAAGCCATCTTGACTTCTTGTTAGTCAACATCGATGCCAGGGAGGTGAGATCATTCCCTTGGAGCTCTTCCACGAAATCTACATATGAAATATTCTTGTACTTTTGGATTGGATTCTACTACAACAACCTTTCCATTTCCTCCAGTCATTGAAGGAGATACCTATGATCGCGAGGACCACATATCCTCACATCACGACTCACTGTTGTCTTCCATTTAGTCGAAGTGTAGATCCGGTACCTCGACTCTACTTGCAATTTGCAAATCCATGTTTGTTGTAGTCTTGGAATCAATAACTAATTCCTCCAAATGATCTGGGGCTCTCTCACAAACATCCCTTTTCTCCAGCATGGCATCACTCCACTCTTCTTTGTCAGAAGGATTTCCAATGGATTAGTGCAACATGGTTAGTAAATCACTTAGGAGGAGTGCTTGCCCTAATTGAAGTTTTAGGTGCTCATCCATGCTTGTAACCATTATGTAATCTTTGAGTGAGCAACCTCAACTTCTAGCAAGCTAAAGTAGAGGGTACAAAGGTAGCCTCCTTCCCTTGAACCTCTTCGCTCAAATTTGGATCTATAATCTTCTTTTTTTCTTGGATCAAATTAAGGAAAGACAAACTTTTTACTTCCTTCAATCACGACAAGACATACTTGTGATCTTGCGAACCACACATCGCTGCTCACCATTGTCATTTGTTGCATTGGAATGTGGATTCGGTATGCCTTTAACATCTTCACTATATCTAAAGACATTGCCTGTTATACTTGAGGGTCCCAACTTAGTTCTTTTCTCATCAACAACATGAACATAAACTAGGTTATGAAGGACATGAAAATACGATATGCCTTGGGTTTCTCAATAGTAAATTCTTCCTACGGTGTTTTGTCCTTCGGGATCAGTGAGGAAATATGTTCATAATATACATTGTTGAATTTGTTGCCTCAAATCTAGCAAGTCTTGTTAGGGGAGCTCACAAGACAAGAATTAGACCAAGGGACAACAATGAGGTGGAGGCCCATAGTCACGACAACATACCACCTCCTGTTCTTTAGTGGATTTTCACCACAAGGGAGGTTTCCTTGTTTAGGTCACCTAGAGGATATTCTTGGTATAGGGTTCAAAGGTGACAATTGAATAGGATCAGATGGGGTACACAGGCTAAGAACAAGGCTCAATTCTATGTAAAAAGGAGAAGTGTACCCTCAAAGGAACCTATAAATGAGGTTGAATATGCTTACCTGAGATACTCCAATTAAGGACAAGGCTCAACCTTACTAGATAAAGAATAATGTAACTGAGGAGCAACCTACATAAGGCTCAAGGAGAGCACTCCAACTAAGAACAAGGCCTAATGTAGCGAAACAAAAATGATGTGCTCTCCAAGGGACCTATCAAAAAGTACTTATGGCCTAGGGTTCAAGGGATAAGTAATGATAATGGCTGAAAAAGGCACAATAGACGAAGAAAAGGCTTATGAAAATTGGTATGACCAACAAAAGGAGCAAAAGGCCTTCAAGTGACCCTAAGTTGAAGCCTTAGTGCAAAATTGGGTTTTTTCTAGCCCTATAATTGCTTAGGGTTGATGACGTCAGACCTAAGGAAACAATTTCAACCATGTACATTGCTAAATTTTGATGTTTTAAAGCTCAACAAGGAGAAACGACTTCAAATCAGTTCAACCTCCAAGGCTCAAGCCTTAGTTGAATTCTGCTTCATATCCTAATCCTAGTGGCTTACCTTGAAAGGCTGAAATTTTAGGGGCCAAAATTTTAGGGCTGAAAAATTTCAGAGCCAAAATTTGAGGGGCCGAAAACTTAGGGCCAAAATTTCAAAGCCAATAAATTTAGGACCAAAAATTTAGGGGCTGAAATTTTAGGGCCAAAATTGTTGGAGCTCGAAATTTTCAAGGCTGAAGTTTTAGGATGAGAAGAAAAAGAAGAGATTTTTGAAGTTTTTGATCATCTATGTGGAAGGTCAATGCCTTGACCTTGGGTGATGGAGTTTATGGGATACCTACTTTGGGAAAAAATACTAAACCCTGGCAAGGAGTAAGGGAACATGAAACCCTAGGTATGAATTTTGTGAGGAGCAAATTCAGTGAAGAGAGCTAGTTGAAAGATTCACTCATGGGATTGTCACAAAAATTATATAATGGGTAAAGCATACAATACCAAGATTCCATAAAAAATTATCAATGACAAATAACCATTCCGTGCAATAACCACAAACTATAAAGATATATCAAATACAAGGAACACTTACAAGATAGAATGCATGAACCAATCCATTATTGCTCCGTAATGACATCTCTGACACCAAACAATAGCTCCATAAGCAAAAATCCATAATAGATCACCTCTCCACAAGATACAAGGTGAATTTCAGCTAGCTTGAAATTTTTTAAAGAGGCCCAATTAATCTACAAGTGATGATGAAAATTTGAGCCTATCCTCTATTTATATGAGGATTAGGTCTCCTAATTTTAGCCTACAAATCCCTTAAAAGCAAGTTTGATTATTAAATGACTTTGGGTTACAAGCCAACCCATTAGCTAATGAAAGGGTAAACATAATAGTCCACACGTGTGAGCCGTAACCTCTCTAAATGTTGATGTCATCCATAATTAATGGTCAAAATGCCATGCCAAAGTATGATGAGGTTTCAAACTAGATGTAGATTCTTGGGTGATCTAAAATTTGAGGGATGGCTCTCTAATCCACCTCAATATTTCCAATGGGGTCTCAAGGGAAGATGGGGCACCATCAAGTGGTCTCCATGGGTTTCCAACTATCAAATAAGGCTTCCTTTTCTCTAGCATTGGGGCTTCCTTTGGTGCAACAAGCCCTGCCTAGTCTCTTAATGGTAGACCATCCTCATGTGGGCTTTGAATCAACTCCTGTTCATCAGGTTGTGTCAAGGCCAACTTGGGGACATAGTACATATTGGTTCTATTGGTGTCATCATGAAGAATCCTCAAAACCAGGTCAACGTAGACCGACGTCTTGGGTCTTGGAGGTAGTCTAGGACATATGTCATATGCTAGTGCTATTAGGAGGCTCCAGTCTCTCAAAACTGCACTTGCTTAAGCCATATACTTCTGTAGAGGGCTTGAGCACTTGTGGAATGGGTGCCCAAGACTTGGGTTGTAGTGACCCACTTGACAAAAACAACATGGATTTTAGTGAAAACAACCATTCATCAACGACTAAGATCAATAGTGCATCTAAGTGAGCCAAACTTGAATGTTAAGGTGTTAAAATTGGCAACTAAGGCCAAATTCCACTATTGGACAACTCATTTGATGGAGATTATTATTGCATTGAATTCCTCTTTTCGAGAGGACCAAAAGCAACCTAAAGATCATCAAATTTGGACAAGTTGAAATGTGTTTTTGAATTTATGTCAACATGTGCAAATTGTCAAGTTCGGCCACATCTTCATCTAGGCTCATGAAGCCCAAGAGACATGTCACTTCACCCTCAACGATTTGTATAAATAAAAGAGACCTCCAACCTCATTTGGTACCTCGCTCACTCACACATCCTTCTCTCTCCTCATCTGATTGGTTTGTACAACTTATTGGGCATCTCTTTTCCTCACATATGTGGTAGCAGAAGAACAAATAGCAGGATGAATTACATGGCCGAAATTTCAGATTCTATTACAGGTTTGACCAGTGTTGACCAGGGGTGGTTTGACCTCCTTTGACTGCGGTTTTTGTACCATAATTTTGTTTTTGGCAAGCCACATCTCTTGGCTGAGGAATTGAGGCATTTTATTGACTTTGACTGCAGACCAATCACGGTTGACCGCAGACCTGACTGTAGAGTTGACCGCAGAGTTTGACCACATTTGACTGTTGTTTTCATGACTGTTTTTAGGGTGACTTTGACCACTTCAGAAGGTTGAATTTGACTGCCTTTGACTGAGCTCCATAGAGGATTATTTGCTGCTGCGTTGACCATCGTTGACTTTCCTGTTAGGGTAGAATTTGATTGCTATTGAATGCAGATTTGTTAGGGCTATTTTAACTTTGATTTGGCAAGTCAATTTTGACTTTTGTACTCTCTCTCTATGTGCCGAAAATTTGATATAATAATAAGAAGAATTGATCTAAGGGATTTCCCCATCTTGGGGTTTTTCACTAGTATCAGCCAAATCTACTGTCCTCTTGTCTTGGTTTGTCTTCTACATTTTATGTTTGATGTTCTTTCATCAGTTACTGTAATATGATAATGGTTAATGTGATTGGTAATGGATTAATGGAATTAATAATGGGCTAATGGATTAATGAAGTAACTGACCTAAGAAAAGAACATGTTAACTCAAAAATTAACATGGTATCAGAGCTAGGTGAGGGCAAGCCCAAGCAGGAGTAAATGAGAAAACAATCACTAAGAGAAGTTTGTTGACAAGTCTCCATGATCTCTGCGGTCTCTCCTTTGTCATTTTGTGGGCCTATTCGCTGAAGAAACATAGTCTTGATCAATAGCATATGGAGAATTTCTGAGGTGTCAATTGTATCATATGGACTGTGATTTCAGTCCTGGTTAGGGTCTATTTGAGACATAATATCATTCTTCGTCTGAGACTATTTCAGCCCTAGAACAGAAGCAATTTCATGAAGGATTTCTTTGATGAATTATTCGTCTGTTGCAGATGCTCAAAGATCTCTGTGGCTGAGTTTTGAAGACCACATTTGACATCCTTTCTGTGCCACAAAAAAAAAATTCAGACTTCTTCACTGAGTTTTTATGACAAGCTGAGCCAAGTTTCTTTGTAAAAGTCTGTTGAAATTCTGAGACAATTTTGATGGCACCTCAGTGGGACAACTCAAGCCTTCTGAGGTGGTTTCTTGTATTTTTTGTGGTTAATCTTTGTGGCTCATCAAGTTCAGATTTTCCAGTCTTCATGGCTGGGTGATGTAAAGAACATTGTTGACAGAATGTGGATATTGTGCTACTAATTGAGCCTAAACTTGTCAGGTTACGAGTGTGTTAAGTTATCATTGATTTGACTTATAACATTGTTGCTAAAGAGAATGACAATGGGGTTTGAGGAGAAAACCTTGTGTTAGGTACCCTAATCCAAGGAGTACTCCTGAGGCCATTCTCGGCTTGTTTGAGGCTCAGATTAGTATTTTCTTGAAGCCCTACACAGTGGCACAAGTTCATCTTGAGTTATTAAGGTCTCCTGGCTCCTTTAAAACTTGTATTGATGACTATCCAAGCTCCTTTCTTGACAAATTCTGTGGAATAATTTTGGAGTGAAAACTACATATCAAGGCCTGGGGGTTTGACTCAGGAACTTGTATGTTCTAAGGCATTCACATTTGGCACATTTGAAGGTAGGACAATTCTATTGTTGGGAAACAGAATATCGAGGAAAACAACAAACACTCCTATTGACAAATAAACAACACAGTACTCAAGGTATGACTTATTGATATTTGCTAGGTCTTGATGCGATTAAAGTGGATGCTGCTACTGGGTCGATATTACTTCTGATCAATGTTTTGTCAGTAAAGTGTATTGTGTGAGCACAAGGTATGGTTTGGTGTGCTAAGATGATAAGTGTGTTGGTAAGGCTGAAGTCTCTGTTATAGGTGTTACACATATTTGGCCAAGTGTTTGCTGTTGCTACTATAACAAAGAGATGTATACATGATGATGTTGCTAAGCAGTGTTATGGTTTGTAGTTAAGAAATCATACTGGCTTGAACTGTGTAATGGCAGAGAAGGTTTGCTTGGATGAGGATGTTGCTTGTTGAGAACAAAAGATAGAAGTTGTTGATCCTCCCTCAGTTTTGAGAAGAATCTGTCTCATACAGTAGCTTCCCTTAAAGATCTGTAGTAGGATCATTGAAAGCAACAGTCCTAAAGGTATGTAAATCTACGGACATTTGAAGGTTGTTTTATGATCAAATCTACTCTATGACAGAAAGTACTTCGCTTACAGATAACTCCATTAGCTTGAGAAATAAAGTCAAAATTGTATTGCACTGTGTGATGAACACCGTGTCATTGATCCTAGTCTACAACAAGTGTTCACATTTTTTCATTGGCATATCCTTCTGTAACAACACTAAATCTCTCTAGAACATTTGATCCATGGTATGCATTATCTAGATTCCAGAGAGTGGCAGAAGATGTTAGGAACAGTAAGGACAAGGACTTTGAATCAGAAACCCTGACATAATCAGATTTGAAGCAGAGCACATCAGTAGGTCCTATCATAAGTTGGATAGATCTATGATACCCCTTTTTGTTGAAAGCTAATACATGGCATCTTGAAGCAAGCCCTTGCAGCAGCCCCCATAATCATGAAGGACTGTGGTGCCTCTTGGAGAATGTATTGAAGGAGGAAACATAGAGGACTCTGATCTTGACTGGGTCATTGGGCACTTTGATGCATTATGCCAGGATCTTATGAAGGATGGTCTTATGAATATGGATGTCTGGATGTGAAGGACCCCTCCTCATCATGGATTGGGTGATTTAATGTGTTGGTTGCAGTCATCTAGCAATGAAGGATAATGCAACTATTTTGGGACAATATTATGGGAGGATTTCTTCGCTCTAGTTGAAGAAGGACCATGATGATTCTTCAGAGTTTACTCTCTGATCTTAAGCAAGCTTCCTAGAAGTTTGTTGTTGCAGTTGCCTCGTGGAAAGTCTCATCCCTTGCATGAGAAGCTCATGATTGAGGGAGCTATAGAATCCTCGTAAGTATGACCCGATGACTCTTCTTGCCCGATGTCTATAAAGAAAATACGAGCATAGAGAAAGCCAAGAAATAACTTGAAAGAGTTCTTTGTATTCAGTGTACTTAATAAGAGAGCAAACACTTTCTTATATAGGTTACATTAACACTAAGTCAATCCACTTTATGAAGGTGGGATTGATCAATAAGACATAAAGCAAAAATATAACATAAAGTTAAATGCCTAAGACTAATTTATTATTGACCATTATTACATAATTTAATACCGTCCCTTAATGGTCAATTTACTAACTACACCAAGCTTATCCCGGAACTTTACATATTTTTCAGGACCCAAAGGCTTGGTAAGAATGTCTGCAGTTTGATCTTCTGTGGGACAATACTGCAGCTGAATTGATCCATATTCTATAAGTTGTCTGATGAAATGGTAGTGTATATCAATATGTTTTGATCGCTTGTGGAAGACCGGATTTTTGGCAAGTTTCATCACCCCTTGATTGTCACAGAAGAGGGGTGTGGGCTCGGTTTGTTGCATATGCATACCCTGAAAGCATTCTCCTGAGCCAAATTGCCTCGCATGCTCCTTTCACTACTCCTTGATACTCTGCTTCTGTTGAGGAAAGGGCTGCTGCATGTTGTTTCTTGCTAGTCCATGTGACTCCACCTATGCAAAGGCTGAAGACATATCCAGAAGTGGATTTTCTGTCATCAACAGAATCTGCCCAATCTGAATCTGTATATCCACTCAACCTGGATTCTTTTCTTTTGTTATAGAGAATGCTAAAGTCAAGTGTCCCTTTCACATATCTCAGAACTCATTTTGCTGTGGTCCAGTGTTCTACTTTTGGCGTTGTAATGAACCTGGAAATGTAGCTCACAACAAAACATAAGTCAGGTCTGATGGCTGTAAGGTATATCAAGCTCCCCACTAGTTGCCTGTATATGGACTCATTAACTTCCTTAGAGTTTGTCTGGGTTGAAAGTTTCAACCCTTTCTCCATAGGTGTAGATGAGATTTTGCAATCTGTCATTCTAAATCTACCCAACAAACCTCTGGCATATTTTGATTGTGATATGAAGATGCTGCTACTTGTTTGCTAGACTTCTACACCTAAACAGTACTGAAGGAGGCCTAGATTAGTTATGTAAAAATATTTTCTTATATTATTTTTTATCTGTTCTATAGTCCTTTCTTCACTACTTGTGACAATGATATCATCTACATATATAACCAGAAGGATGATATCATTACCAACTCTTTTAACATACAAGTTGGAATCTGAAGGACTTCGCTGGAACCCCTGTTCATCCAAATATCTGTCAATCTTAATGTACCACGCTCGAGGTGCCTGCTTTAAGCCATATAGAGCCTTCTTCAGTCGACAGACCAAATGCTCCTTTCCTGAAACCTGAAACCCCTGTGGTTGCTGCATGTAGACTTCTTCCTGCAAATCTCCATTGAGGAAGGCACTTTTCACATCCATTTGATGGACTTTCTAGCCAAACCGTGCTTCCATGGCTAAAACAAGACGAATGGTGCTCATCTTTGCTGTGGGAGCAAAGGTTTCCTCATAGTCGATGCCTTCTCGCTGAGAGAATCCTTTTGCAACCAATCGTGCTTTGTGGTTGTCAAGTGTACCATCTGCTTTGTACTTGACCTTGGAGACCCATTTGAAGCCTATGGGTTTCTTCCCTGGTGGAAGAGATGTGAGATCCCAAGTCTAATTTTTCATCAAACTCTCATGTTCAGATGCCATGGCTTTCTCCCATTCAAGTCCTTCCTTTTGCCTCCTAAAAGTGTCGTAGCTCATAGATTTCCTGTAGGTTAGCCATAAGAGAAAAGTTAACCATAGATGGTTGTTGTATGCTCTTTCCTCTGGATGAACGTCCCTTGATCATTTCTCATATCCGAACATCACCAATGATGTTGTGCCACCATTTTGGTCTTGTCTTGGGATCTTCCCCACCCAAATCAGTATTGCCACCATGACTTGGGCTTCCTGTACGAACATCTGACTGTCGAATCAGACTGTCAGGAGTAGAAATCACCGAACTATGAGTCTCATGTTCCCCCTGTTCAGGTGGCACTGCCTAAAGCTTGATACCTGAATTTGTTAGTACCTCTAGGTGTTTGGTAATTTGGGAATCAAAAGATTGGAAAGGTCCAATATCTTCATCAACAACAACATCTCTGTTGAAGATCACTTGATGAGTGGCTGGATCAACCAACCTGTAAGCCTTGTGAGTGTCACTGTACCCTATAAGCATCAATTTCTTGCTCTTTGGATCTAACTTGGTTCTTTTCTGAGCTAGAATCCAAGTATACGCAATAGATCCAAAGACTTTCAGATGACTCACTTTAGGCTTTCTACCAGACCATGCTTCCTCTTGTGTCTTCGTCTTTACCGACATCGTTGGAGATCTATTAAGCAGGTAAACTACTGTGAATAATGCTTCAGCCCAAAACCTGTGTGGAACATACCTGTTCTGTAGCATACATTTGGCCATCTCCGTGACGGTGCAGTTCTTCTTTCAACTACTGCATTCTGTGGTGGAGTGCAGGGTGTGGTGTATTGTCTCTTTATGCCATGCTTAGTACAAAAGTTTTGGAATTCTTTGGAACATAATTCTCCACCATTATCAGACCTAAGAGTGGTTATGTGACAGCCTGACTCTTTTTCTACTAATGCTATGAACTTTTGAAATTCATTAAACTCTTCAGATTTTAATTTGAGAAAATACACCCACATTTTTCTACTAAAATCATCAACAAAAAACAGAAAATACCTGGCACCGGTGATTGATGTCGTGTTCATTGGTCCACAAACCTTCGCATGAACCCGTTGAAGGACCCGTTGCGCTCTCCAAGCTTGCTCTTCATCAAATGGTGATCGATGCTGCTTGCTAATTTGGCAAGCTTCACAAACTCCCTGGATCTTCAGTGATATATTTGGAAGTCCATCGACTAGTTTCTCTTGAGCCAATTGAGAGAGATAAGTCATATTGAGGTGCCCATACCTCAGTTGCCATAGCGTACCAATATATGATGCAGATTTGGCTGCCAATGCATGTTCTTTTACCTGACCAATGTCTACCAACCTGAACAAACCATGATCTTCTACATCAAGAGCAACAATATTCTTGGTGTTCCTGACAGCTATAGCATTATGATTGCTAAAGTTGATATCTATATTTGGACAATGTCGCATAATTTGACTAACTAATAGTAGATTGAGTTCCATACCTGGCACATAGTAGACATTGAGAAAGAGTAATGCTTTTTCTCCAAAGGAAAGCTGAATATGTCCTTTACCAATGACCTTATACTTGGCCCCACTACCAAAGATTACTGAATCCTTGGATGAGCATGCCCTGAACTCTGTGTACCAATCCTGCCTGTTGGTGAAATGTCGGGATGCTCTAGAATCAATATACCAAGTAGATGATTTGGACTGGTGTCATGCGGAAAGAGTTAATCTTGCAGACAAAACCAACCTCCCTAGAAGCCTAAGACTTTCTAGTGAAAAACAAAACAATTAAGAGCAATCCTTCTCTAAACATGCATTTACCATACAAGAAATCAAGTGTTTAGATCCTACCTGTAGTCCAACGCTGTTGTAGTAGTCCAGCCTCGTTGATTCGGATGAGCTCCTCCTTCACTTCGAAACCTGCATTCACTAACAATCAAACGATTAAATAGCACCTGAATATCTCATAAAATAAAACGTATTCAACATACAGACCAAGGAGTATATGAAACAACTCATTAATAACAAATTGTTGAGAAGAATGGACTTATTTGTATTAATAGGAAACAAAAGAAACCATTACAACCTAAGCCTTGGTGTTGTGCAAGTTCCTCCCAGTTTCCAGCAAGAGTTTTCCTTTACTTTGATAAGCTCACCCATTTCCAAATGAAACAAGAAAGGATGGGAATCTCTCCTCACAAGCTTCTACAAGGAAGTCCTAATTCCAGCAGCATCTACCCTTTGGAATGTTCAGCTTTCAACCTCCCCTCCTCTGGCCCAATGCCTGTATTTATAATGTTCTAGAGGAAGTTAATCAGGTCCAACATCAATGGGATAAGCCCCTCTTTTGGATGGGGTAGCTCCTCTCTTGATGGGATAAGTTCCTCTTTCATAGGGATGCATGAACCATCTGGAGGCGCTCAATACACGTCAAACAACCTTCTAGAATGCTCTAGAAATGACCACAAGTAACTTTTTTAAGATGAAACTCGCGCCTTTTGACCTTTACAGGAGTACGCACCCATCCGTTGACTTACAGAGCGTACAAGTACGCAGGTACAATGAGCTTGGAATGCGTACACGCAGGCAAGGTAGAGAGAACCTGCGTACCCAGAGATAAACATGTTTTTTAATGACTTTCTCTCTTTCTTGAAGTTTGACATGGAGAGCAGAGGTATAAGGCTTGACAAGGAGGATAATATGACTATTGATGGAGCCATATTAACTGCAGATAGTCATGGTGACAAATTTCAGTGTAACAGATTGCCCCCTAAAGTGCGAAGCCTGTAATAGATAAGGGTTTATATCATCTAGGAAGGGTGAAGTACTTTATCATTTCAAGGATTATCTCGTGGAGAGCCTAGTCAGAACCTACAATTTTTCAACACAAAATACATGTATAAGATTATATCATCGTTGAGGTAGGCATTTCCATACTCAGATCAAAAACTTTAACTAACAGACTAACTATTCTGATACAGGAATGATTTCATAGTACATCATAATCATATACTCGTGTAGACACAGTATGGACGCAGCCATCTGTTTATAATTGGTCTACAATATAATGAATACAAAACTCCTCGCAGCCTGGATGGTGGAAACTAGATCCAGGGTCTTCATCTCTACTTCCCGAAATTGTACGATTCTAGCCATGTGAATAAATGAGTCGATGTCGAACATGGTAGAATCCACTTGATTACCAGTCAATGATGTAAACTGTTAACAAGTGTGAGAGAGACCACCAGTAATGTCAATGGTTCTCCAAGTACCCAGCACAATCCATGAGATGTGAATGAATGAGTCGATGTCGAACATTTCATGGAATCCTTCGATCGCAAGTCAATGATGAAAACTGACGTCGAAGGCGAGAAAACTGCCATTGATGCATGTAGACTTCAAAGGTATGACGATTTCTAAGTCAACTCTCTAGATTAATGTGATGATGTCGAAGAAAGCGACCCGTCGCAGGGAAGCCTACAACACGAAATCATAGTTCAAGTTGAAGAAATGTTGCTGTAAGGACTGACTCAAAGATATGATGGATGATAGGTATTTTGCAGTTAAATGTTTTGTTTACAGACCTCTTGAACACATAACGACACAACAGATGGCTTGGTGACAAATGACTCAAAGTTAATCCCCGGAACCCGACTGAAGAATTTCAATGTGGTTTGATCAACTGTTGAGGCAAAGGATTTCCCAACCCAGGTGAATGAAAAGTGTCGTGTTCAAGAGTGGTAATAAGGTTTTTTCTGAGACAAAAGGATAACAAATAGGCTCATTCTTCTTTCTTTTCCCCCACCATTTCTGGCAAGTACCTCTTTATTTTTTACAAGCTTGAGGAGGATAACATATGCTTGATTATAAGCTCATCCTTCGGATGAGTCCAACTTAGTTTGGATTCGAACCCTAAGAAGGAGTGGTCCGTTCCTGTTTGTAATTGAACAGGTCCTTTACTGTGAAATTTTAACGAGTCCAGTATAGGAGAAACTCGTCGTTTTTCATATTTAGAGAGTCTGAAAAACTTAGAAGACTCCAGATTGAACTTTTTCGTAAATTTGTGTCTCCTAAGCCCGACAAAGTATAAAATAATACCTATGAGAACCGCTTGATCTTGCGACCAAGGATATTTTCATAGTTAGTGTCTTTGACCTGAAAAGTAAAAAGCGATCAAGGACACGTCGTTTTATTTCCAGTATCGAATTTGAAAAGACAAAAATCCGGCAATCTTTTCCTGTTTTTACGGTCAGAAAAGGGCTATAAGGGGACCGTCTTTTAATTCCGTTTTAACGAGTGTAAAAGAAACACTCGGCAATCTTTTCATGTTTTAGGAGTCAGAAAAAGGCTTAAAAGATGACTCTGAGGTTTCACTTTTTCGTAAGTTTTAACGAGTTCAAAAAAATGATAAAAATGTACTCTACGAGATCATTTGAAAGACTTGAC